>JAQHUG010000663.1:221540-239312 GCA_028555095.1 Dicrostonyx torquatus
GTTTGAGAGAGTGGGAAAAGGAGAACAGGGAAAGAAGAGAAAGAGAGAAAAGGGAATATGAGGCAATGTTTGGCAGATTTGGGTGAGGGACAGAAAGAGAGCAAGGAAAGAGATAACTTGATAGAGGGAGCCATTAAAGGGTTAGTGAGAAACTAGGACTAGGGAAATTCCAAGGAAACCACAAGGATGACTCCAGCTAAGACTCTAGGCAATAGTGGAGACGGTACTTAATCTCCCTGTAATCAGATTGATGACTTCCTTAAATTAGTCACTTTCCTATTGCTGTGATAAAAACACTGTGACCAAGGCAACTCATAAAAGAAAAAGTTTATTTGTGTACATGTTTCGAGGGTACTACAATCCATTATGGCATGGTGGCAGCATTAGGGCATGGAAGCAGGCAGCTGGAGCAGCAGCTTGAATTTCATATCTCAATGCAGAGAGCTAATTCCAGTGGCACACCTCCTTTAACAAGACTTTATTGTCTAATCCTTCTCCAACAGTTATGCTTCCTGGGGACTCAGTATGCAAACATATGAGTCTATGCAGGTCTTCCTCATTCAAACCACCTCACATTCCAACACAATACTGCAGGGATTCTAAAATTCACAAAACTTGAAAGTGAACCAAAAGAGGATGCTGAGGAGCCTGAACAAAACTAAATTCCTGGCTTGCTAAATAAAAAATTTAAATACGATCAGGAGTACACTAGAAAATGAGGAAAGAAAAGCATGTGTAGGATAAAAAAGAAATCTTTCTACCATAGCAGAGCTTAGGAATATTACAACTGGAATGACGGAAGTTGTCACTGGATATAAAATCTGAAATGGTTCTAGCATTGTAATGTTCTAAAATATACTTCACAGTAGACACATTAATAAATAGCACAAGGTTACAAATGAAAGAAAGTGAGAAAATCTCAGGACAGTAATGAAAGTTATACAACACATAATTGGACACAATATAATGGAAAAATGATAGTTTAACTAATCTCACTCTATTATCTTAGAATTGTAATGGAGACAAAAGTGGACAGGAAAAACAAATTTACCCAACTTCAAAAGCGTAGGAGACAATAAAAACAAATTCCTCCAAAACTTAGTGTGAAGCAAAGTTTTAATCATAATTTCTTCCACTGGAGTAACAAGGTACATGAAGAAAAATAATACAAATAATTGCTATTGGAAACTTCTTACATGTGATAAAAGACTTGAAGCTAAGGTTCCAAAACCTGGGTGAACCATAAGCAGGTTATATTCAAAGACTCTATAAACTTTCTGTAGAGGATATAAAAAAACTAATTAGAACATGCACACATAAGCATTAGCATCTCAATAATTATCTTAAATTTAAATGTTATAATTATGTCTATTAAAGTGCCAGAAATGAATGGAATTCACTATACAAATTTATCATACAACTATGAGTCTAAAAATGAATAATATGATGAATCTGAAATTTTAAACTAATATACATAGAAGTTTCATTCTACAACAAAAAGTGAACACATTCACAAAAAGATATCTGCACAAAATATATGTCTCTATTTAGATATTTGCACATACAAAGTTATATAATTTTATGGTTATCTACATGTTATTTACCAGTTATTATTTTAAGCAAGATAAACTATATTTGAAACCATGAAGCCTCATATCATCCTATATTTTATGTCACCTGAAAGTAGAAAAAAATAGAAAAGTTTATAAAGCATATGAAAAGCACATTCCAAATAATATGTGCATCAATGTGAAAATTTTTAAAGAATTACTTCATTTTTAATGAGTGTGTTGGGGGAAAGAGAGAGAGAGAGAGAGAGAGAGAGAGAGAAAGAACTTGAGCCTAGGAGCTGCATATCTCTTGAATCTAGAATTACAAGAGGTTGTATGGTGTGGGAGGTACTTCTGTCTATGTGTTGCTTTTATTGGTTAATGAATAAAGAAACTGCCTTGGCCTGTTGATAGGGCAAAACATAGGTAGGCAGAGAAAACTGGACTGAATGCTGGGAGAAGGAAGGCGGAAAGTAGACTTCATGGATCTGCCGCCGGTGATAAACATGCTGAAATTTTGCTGGTATGCCACGACTTTGTGGTGATACACAGATTAATAGAGAAGGGTTAGTTTAAGATATGAATTAGCCAGAAATACATTTTAAGCTATTGGCCAAACAGTATTGCAAATAATATGGTTTTCTGAGTGGTTAATTCGTGGCTGGGCGGCCGGGCCAAACAAGTGACCACCAACAGTTGTATGTTTCCTAACTTGATATTGGCAGTTTAATTTAGATTCTCTGTAAAAGTAATAATCTAAACCAATGAGACATACTTCAGGTCCTGAAAGCTTAAAAAACATTATAGAAAATGGAATGAAAAGAAGGACGTTAGAATTAGTAATAAGCAGGACATAGTGAGACAGTGTGTGTGGATAAGGTAGAGAAGGGATGCTGTCGTTTCAGATGAGGAAATTTCTCAGCTAATATTCTAATTTCTTTCTGTAAGGTTTTCTATATGGAATCACAGAGTCACCATATTAAAATAAGGAATAAGGATGGAATTGAAATGGAGAAAATATAATGTAAGGTGATATATTAACAGCAAGTCTACAGAAGAGAGCACTGATATCATTAATTCTAGGAATAAACTGTGGACACTATTAGAGATCAGAGTATGAAGAAAAATAATACAATTGAGGACTGGTGAGAAGCTACAGCTGATAAAAGTATTGCCACCAAGCCTAACTGACAACCTCAGTTTTTACTCCCCAAAACACACAGGGCAAAAGGGAAAACCTGCTTACATATTTTTTCTTCTGACGTCTACCATGTTTGGCCTCATATGCGTGCACATGCAAAAAACAAGTGCACTTAAAGCTTAATGAACTAATTATCTGCAATGAGAAGGTAGTTTGAAGATACAAATTCATAAATTAAACTATTGGAAGAGACCATGTTTTCTTAAAATAATCAACATTGCAAAATAAAATATAATAAAATAAAGCAAAAACTAAGGAATCAATTGGAATAAGCAAAAAAGGAAAAGAGCTCATGAGAAGGCACAAGGATCAGAGACCCAGCTATTTTCTAACTTAGGGATGTTTACAAATTACAGACCATATAACATATACACAGAGGACCTGGGGCAGCCCTGTGTGGGCTCTGTGCATACTACCTCAGTCTCTGAGGCTCTCTGAGTTTTGATCATGTTGATTTAAAGGAATATGTTTTCCTGATTCCCCCAGCTCCTCTCGTTTTTGAACTCTATTTTCTGCTTTTGCTCTGCAGGGTTCCTTGAGACTTGAGATTTAATGGAGACATCCTACTAACACTGAGTGTTCCAAAGTTTCTCACTCTCTGTCCAGTGTTTTGGTCTCTATATTTGATCTTTGTTCCTATCTATTGCAGAAGGAAACTTCTCAGATGATAGCTGAACAAGGCTGTTATTGATTATATTCTTATTCTTACCTGTAAGCATCTGGATTGTAAAGACTGTAATTCTGAGTGCTGGTATCTGGTCTTGGGTGGATGTTTTTACCCCTGGTTTCTGCTACCCTCTTTGGTCTTAGAAGTGTGGTGTATGTCTGTTGCATAATGAGCAATTCTTCTGAGATCTTGATTAGGTGTGTCATTGGGAGTTATGGTAAAATATTTTTCTATGAATTGGAAGCTGAACTTAGAAATGGGGATGAACTGAACAGGAAAAAGAGGGAAAGATTCGTGTTATACCCTGGGGAAGGGGACTCAGGGCTGCAGTAGTTTATTTGCTAACGAGCCGTGGATAAGATGGGGGATTTGTTTGGAGGTTCTGAAGGAACAATGAAGATCTGTGTTTGTGTAACAGTTACTCTTGACTACAGTGCCTTGCAGGTTCCTTGGGAATCAGAAACAGCACTTATATTAAAAAATATTCTCAAAATGTTCAAATTGAAATACATGTTTTTCTTTGTTATATACACAGAAAGAAATTGAATTCATAATTTAGATGCAGTAGTCCCTCTAAACACAAGCTCAGGAGACATTAAAAATCCTTGTAATAATTAATACCTGATGAATACAGCAAGTTCCAGGCAAACTTCCCAGATGCTGCTGGAGCACTGAACTCCTTCTGATGCCAAAGGAGAAAAAGTATTGTACACAGCCAAAAGAAAACTAGAAAGTCAAATAAATGAACCCAAACACACACACTTTTTAACATATATTTGTAACCCAAAACCTAAAAATAAATCATACAGTGTCCTGAAATAAAGTATATTATTAAAGTCTGAGTTATTCAATATTTCAAAGCCTATCATTCAAATATATACAGTAAAATGCTTAAAATGGCAAATCACACGATATTGTCAATTGATACTGACAAGTTTTTGAAAAGTATAAACTGATTCATGATTTAAAAAAGTCTTAGAAAATAAGAAGTGGGAAATCCTCAAGTTGATAATTGGTATTACCGGAAGAGCTGGCACTCTGAATAAACTAAAAGATGACGTGTTTTCTCCAAAGACTGTTAGAACTACAGGCTTGCCTCTTTTTAGCACTCTTTTTATTTATCATAAACATGGGAGCCACAACTGGCACAATCAGAACGTAAAATTAGCATCATTTTATGGATGGAGGAGACAATGGTCACAGTATTAATAGTGAGCATATGGAGCATTCTTTAGTCATCTCCAAAGACAAACATGGAAACTTGAAACAATAACATCTGTGTATCAAGGCTGCCCTCTTGCAATAAGCACATTTATATAAAACCCCAGCCTTGTATAGGAATGGTGAGCAAGGAGAGCTGAAGAGACCTCCAGCTTCCCACACACCAGTGGCTCAAATTTATTGGGCATTTTTTTAGTTGTTTTGTCATTTAAATCATAAACAGCAGCAACCACACACTGGTAAAGGTTACTTTCTGAGGTGTTATGATATCTCTTCTTTCTTTTTTAATATCCAGTTTTTCACATAAAGAAAGAAACGAGAGAAGAGTAACTAAATTAGAAGTTACCTGTCCAGTTTGAATGTGTTGTCTCTAGAAAGCATTTAGCATGGGATGACAGAACTGAAAGAATGGTGGCAATCATAGCAGATACTACATTTTTGCTGCATAGTGAGTACAGTGAATGACTGAGCAGAAGAAATCTGTATCAGCATGTAATTGTCATAGTTCATTATGGTTTGTGAAAACATTTTTGAAAAGATAATTTGGGGGATTAGAGAGGGGAAGGACAGAAGGGGAGAATAAGGAAAGAGACATCTTGATTGTGGGACTAGCGTGAAACACGGCAGCAGGAAAATTCTCAGGAATCCACAAGAATGACCTCAGGTAAGACCCTAAGCAATCGTGGAAAGGCTGTTTGAACAGGCCTTACCCTGTAATCAGATTGATGACTACCTTAGTTGTCATCATACAACCTTCACCCAGCACCCGATGGAAATGAATACAGAGATCCACAGGCTAAGCACTGGGCCAAGCTTCTGGAGACCAGACGAAGAGAGGGAGCAGCAATAATATAAGCAAAAGGATCAAGACCATGATGGGGATACCCACAGAAACAGCTGCTCTGAGCTAGTGGGAGCACAATGACTCCAGACTGATAGTGGGGGAACATGCATAGAACCAAACTAGGTCCTCTGAATGTGGGTGACAGCTGTGTAGCTTGGGCAGTGGGACCAGGATTTATCCTTAGTGCTTGAACTGGCTTTTTGGAGCCCATTCTTTTAGGATGCATTCCTTGCTCAGTGTAGATATAGTGGGGAGAGCCTCGGTCCTGCCTCAGAGTGAAGTACCAGACTTTGTAAACTCCCAATGAGAAGCCTTACGTTAAGGAGTAGATGGCATATGGGGGAAAGGTGCAGAGAGTACGAGGAAAGGAAGGAGTAGGTATGTAAAATGAGAAAAGATTGTTTTTAAACAATTAAAGTAAAATAAAGTAATTAGAAAATAAAAAATAGTAATAATAAAGAAATTTCAGGCTACACTGTTCTGTTGTTTCAAGCATTAAATAGAATGAATGAAGCAATACTTTAAACAACCTAGTTTGTGAAACACGGAGGAAAGAATTGTGTGTGTATATATACATATGTAGTACCAGGAAATGAGTATTAAAAAAGATATTTCTGAAAATTATGCATTCAAACACTACAGAAATTTAAAGAAATCAAAGCTCTGAATTATGTAAAAGAATATAGTATAAATGGAATTTCACATGCATAATGAAACTTAGTTTAAAAAATAAAAATAAATATTTTTCATCACATTAAATCAATTTGAAATATGTATGTCATATCTTTTTATTTCTATATTTTTGAGATGATAATGTAATTACGTATTTTGCCCCTTCTTTTCCCTTTTACCAAACAGTCCCTTGTAACAATCTTCTTACTATCTTTCAAATTAATGGCCACCTTTTCTTCAGTTGTTGATATATATATATATATATATATACATACATACATACACACACACACACACATATATATATATATATACACTCATTCCTCAATATCTAAATATAACCCATCCAGTTAATATATTGCCACTTTATACATATTTTCAGAGCTGATCATTTAGGTTTGATGAACAATTGGTGCACATGTTTTGATTTAAGATATAATTACATCAATTTCTCCAATACCCTTTCCTCCCTTCAACCTTTTCCTCATTGCTGCATCTGTAAGGAGCTTAAAAAGGCATAAAGGCCAGAATTTCTACATGATTTCTGCATTAAGTTACTGCAACCATGTTTCTGCCTGGCTTGAGTTCCTGCCCTGACCTGCTTAGACAATGCACTACACACTGTAAGAGGAAATAAATCTTTTCCTACCAAAATTGTATTTGGTTATGGTGTTTTGTCACAGCAATAGAAATCCTAAGACAGCCTCGTAACTTTTTCATGGACTCTCAAACACAGCCAGCTGAGAATCAGGACTTCAAACCATGCATTATTTAAGGAACATCCAAGATCCAAAACATAATAGGAAATCAACATAGAAAACATAATGTGTTTTTATTATTACAACAATATGACAATTTCTAAAGAAGCCACTTACTGTACATTAGAATGTAGAGCATTTGTAGCATTTTTTCAAAAGTAGTGAGAGTTCTTAAAAAGGCAATTGTAGGGTTTTTATACAGTGAAGACTTCTTCCCTCTTGGGTCTGTCTGAGAGAACTGAAAACACATAAACACTCAGAATTTCTTATAAAATATTCACAAGGGTATTGCTTGTAGAACAAAGAGGTAAGAACAAAACATGCATGAACTAAAAAAAACAAATGTGATGAAATGGCCAGGGCCAGATTGGTGGCACAGACCTATAGTCCCAGCACGTTACCACGTTCAGGAGGATTTCAGACTTCAGGGTTAGCAAAAGCTATGTTACAACCACCTGCCTTCAAAAATGGCAAAAGTCTGTATATTGTTTAAATTAACTGTGAGGTGATAAACAAAAAAAACCCATTCTTTTAATACAGTAAATTTTAAACTGTGAATTGTATAGTGTAGTTATGTTTTCTAGATTACTACAATAAAGAAGTAATAAAACTATTATTCACTCCCCACCCAGGAATTTGCTAGATCCTCTTATAAAAAGTCCTCCTACTCAAACTATTTATTATTTACATTCTTTTATTATCAAAATTTACACTCGGAGTTCTTTCTTCTGAGAAAAATTTTCAAATATTGATTCTTTTATAAAAAGAATTGTGTGTGTGTGTGTGTGTGTGTGTGTGTGTGTGTGTGTGTACGGACTTGTCCAAGTCCAAAGGCTGTTGTTTGGTGTTAGTCCTCGGAGTGACTCATATGAGCAGCCCGTGACATGAACGCTAGTAAGAGACTCTGATTCTCTGCAGGAACTGCAAGTGTTCTTTACTGCAAAGTCGTACTTTCAGCCTCTCAATATTGTTTCTAAATTCATTTAGAATATTTGTCTGTATTTTCCTACTATTTTTTCATAGAAAGAACTTATAATCTCCAGCTTCTAAGATTGTCTCAAAATCTGTTGGAATTAAGATTTACCTTCATCATCTCAGACATACCACAGCATTTGTTTTTATGACCAATATCACATGGATAATACAGATATTACATACCACGGTAGGGTATAGATGTTCCTGTGTCTACTCTGTGTTTCCTTCTACACGGATCAATCTGAGTAAAAAAAAGTTAATCCTGTCGTAAGATGATCCACAAAAACACATAAACAAACTCCGTTTTGTATCCACAGCCATATAAATAGTGCTTGATATTTGTTATGGAAAAAGAGAGAACTAACATAAATGCTAATTTATATATGTTTTTGCCCTTATACAGGTCAATAACCTTGAGATCTTAAGTTTCCCATCCACATTTTTCATAGCCTTTTATTTTTCACACATTTCTGTGTAGAAAAATACCAATATTTTTCATGGTTTCCAATTTTACATTTTATAAGAAGGTAACCCAGCTAGGATTCTCTAGTACAGTACTATCCATTTATATAACCATGCCAGTTCAATTCATATGTACACTGATAATTAAAGTAGTCCATTTCAAAGTGATATCTACTTAAAGTACATTTTTTAACTTTAACATACAAAGAGCAAATGGTATATTTGATTTAAAAAAGTGTTAACATTTCAAGGTTGTAGAAAAAACCTCTTTAATAAAGGTTTACATAAACAACTGTGAGATGAGCCCTGGGGAATGAGAAGAGAGTGAAACTGTGCTGTTTAAAATAAGACTCTTAAATTTTTCATTAACAGCACATCTAAATTTTATTACAGACCAAATTATCTGAGATCACCTTAAAGCAAGATAAGAAATATTTAAGCATTTAACGCTAAAGATAAAAATAGGTTTGTCCTACAAAATTAGGGAGAGGGTGATGAAGACATGTCGTCACTGGTTCTTCAAATTGTTTTTAAAATATTCAAATGACACAGGCCTATTAAGCCCGCTATCACAAGGGTCCAATATCTTGTATTCATGCTTCACGAATTGGAGATTAATTCAAGCTTTACACTTCTCCTGTTTTCCTTTTTAATTGTTTAACTTAAATTCACCAAGACAATATGTTTAACATAAAATTAGATTTTTGTCTTATATATCAGACAATATATGTACATGTGTGCTCAGGCGCTCATTATTAAAAACAACAATACAGTCATTATCATCTTTGTGCTAATCTTTGATAGAAATTTTCTAAGTAAACATGTCAATTACTAAAAAGGTAAGACCACAATTTAGGTTTGTGGCTAGTTTATTTTTAGTTAGAAGCATCATAAGAAATGATTGATTCTCTCTGCTTTCAATTAAACTCTTTTTTAATTTTGTTTATTTATTTTAAAGATATGTATTGCTTTCATTTTGAGAATTTACTGCAAGTACACAAATCATACCTACCCATATTTCCCTCTGTCAACTCTCCCTCCACAATTTTTAATCTCAGTACTACAATGTTATTAATTTTTTATTGGTCATAACTTAATAGATTTGTAGAGTTTTTTCTTTTTGTTTTTCTGGAACAGAGTTCATCTGTGTATCCCTGGCTGTGTTGGAACTCACTCTGTAGACCAGGCCACCTCACTTAGAGATCCATCTGCTTCTGTGAAAACTGGAATACAGGCTGATATTTGTGTTGACCAGGGTGACCTCACTGGGAGGTCTACCTGTCTCTATGATAACTGGAATGCAGGCTAATATGTGTGCTGTTAAAAGATCTCCATTTTTGCCCTCCAGATCTACATTCCTTCTGACTCTATGAACTACTAGTCCTTTCTACAACTTCAGTTTAGGCTTAATTTTCAACAAGTGGTGCTGGTATGACTGGATATCTGCATGTAGAAAAGTGTAAATAGATCATTAGTCACTCTGCACAAAATTCAATTCGAAGTGGATCAAAAATCTCAACATATAACACCAGTCATACTGAACCTGTTAAAAGAGACTATACGGAATAGTCGTGAGTGAATTGACACTGGAGACAGTTTCTTAAACATAACACTGATAGTACAGGCACTAACATAAACAATGAATGAGACCTTATGAAACTGGAAAGCTTCCTCAAGCAAAGTACACCACCAACAAGACAAAATGACAGCCTACAGAATGAGTAAAGATTTCAACCAACTACATCTGATGGAAGGCTAATAACCAAAATATATACAGAACTCAAAAGAAAAAGAAATGAAATTTTAACATGAATTTATGCCCTGGTAATGCTGAAACATGCACGTGCTGCCCATATATGTTGGTTCTGTTGAACTTGTCCATATTGGGTTTCATGGTCTAAGTTGATCAGGATGACTGACCAGGTCTCTTCCTCAAGAGAGCACCAGATCTCATTACAGAGGGTTGTGAGCCACCGTGTGTTTGCTGGGAATTGAACTCAGGACCTTTAGAAGAGCAGGCAGTGCTCTTAACCATAGATTCATTTCTCTAGCCAAGAGCTTTAAAGAAATACTACTAAATAGGTGGTAACAGGAATTAATGGTAACATTCAAGGAACAGAGAATGAATCAGAATCACAGAAATCCACTTTTTCCTTATTTTTAATAACTGTGCCAATACTCCCAGGAAGTTAAGGGTGGTAAACATAAGGACAAGGAACAAACTGGTGCAGACTATTTGGAGTAACGCTCCAGATTATGTTACCTACCCGATAAATGGGAAAAGTTGTTGTACCCCTAGAGGGGATAGAATAGTGAAAACCTAGACTGGGTTAACCCAGCTTTTGCTGATGAGTTAATTATGAGAGCCCAGGCTCTACCAGATGATCCAGATATAAATATTACCTGCAAGAGAGAAAACTGCCTCTCATCTTGCAGGATATGATAACCACATGTGCTGCCCACAAGATGCCCTACAACCTGCAGCCGTTGCTAGTTAGAAAAGTTCCTTGGAGCTTGCAAGACTGCTTAAGTTTATGACATTAGAGATATAGGTCAAAAGGGTAATGCTACCCAGGGTGAAGTTCAGATGAAGACGGGAAAGAAAGACATGAGGAACAAACTGGCAATCACTGTAACCATTTTTAGAAACTCAAAAAATAGAAATTGATTGTAAACCGGTTCATGCAAAATTCTGAAAGTTGCATAAAAGACTGCTCAAGCTATTTGAGGTCCACTTGCTCGAACAATGGTGAACACAGTCTCTCTTAGGCGCTGTATCCACATCTCTGTCTCAGGTCCATGAACCCAACTAGGGCGCGTCCCAGGCAATGGGAACATGAGGGGTCATGTATGTGTGGAGAGTGGAGCAGAAGGAGAGAGAACCAGGATAGAAGACTGAAATATGTGGGTGTTTAGAGGACAATAGGGAAACAGCTCAGTGGGAAATTCCTGGAACCTATGTGGTAGACCCCAGAGGAGTCTCCTACTACTGGGAATAAGGAACCTGAACCGGTCATAACTGGTTATTTTACATATCCAGGCAATCATCTTCTTTTAGTGGGACTGGGACACCAAATCAGCTACAATATCTACAACCCACAATCAGCCTTGCCTGAATGATGTGTTGGAGTAATAGTGGCTCACATCATGTGTAAGGGGCCAACCAAGACTGTTGTACCCTGAGGTCCACACCACAAGAGGGAGTTCCATGCCTAATACTCCCTTAGTAGTCAAGATCTGAACCTGGATGGCTCAGAGACTAGGGTAGAACAATACATGCCTGATTTTAGTTTTTTAAAAAAATGGTAAAAAATGATTACTAATATTTTGCTATACTCATAGGATCAGTGACTAACACAATCATCATCGGAGCAGTAAACTCTGCAGAAACGGGGCAGGAAGATTGTAGAAGCCAGAGAGGTGAACGAAACCAGGAGAAAACATTCTACAGATAAAACTAAATAGGCCTCTTAGCAGTTCAGAGGCTGAAGCTTCAACCACAGAGCCGGCCTGGGTCTGCAACAGGCCCTCTGTGCCCTTGTAATTCATGCCGTGGGTCTTTAGCTTGCAGCTTCTGTTGCGCTCCTAGCAATGAAAGTGGACTTGTGTCTTAATTCGTTTGCCTGCTTGTGAGACCCTTTCCCTCCCACTGGGTTGCCTCCTCCAGCCTTGATATGAGGGTATATACCTAGTCTTACTGAATTTTGTTATGCCAAGTTCAGTTGATGTTACTTGGAGACCTGCCATTTTCTGAAAAGAAAGGGAGGGACAGTGGATCTGGGGGGAGATAAGATGGGGGAAAACTGGGAGGAGGGAAGGTAGGGGAGACTGTGGTTAGAATGTATTGTATGAAAGAAGAATAAATAATAAATAACTAAACTTCAATCTCTAAAGACAGAATGGGCTGAGGTGAGTTGCTGGGTTTCTTTGTTCCTCATCCCAGTATTGTCACTTTTAATAAATCTCCTTTGTTTAAAAAAAAATGTAACAACAGAAAGCATTTATTCACTATATCATGTATGAATGTTCATATATATACACCAATCTATCTAAGTTTTCTGAAAATTATGCTTAATGTTATAAAGAATAATTTTTACACATAAATAAATATATTTGAATTTTCTATGTGGGAATTAACCAAGCACAGGTATTTTAAAGATATTTTTATAATAGTTTGAAATTAAATGGATTATATAATTTCTCCTTTCTCTTTCCTTCCTCCAAATCCTCCAATGGACCTCCTGTCTTGGCATCTTTTTCCTTAATAGTTGTAGCATAAAAGGTGTGTGTGTTTGTGTCCCTAAATTCATTTATACATCCTGTTCAGTCCACATAATGTTACATATATGCACATATTTTCAGGGCTAACTGTTTGGTTCTGGATAACCACTTGGTGTACTCTCCTCTGGGGAAGACTATTTCTCATAGCTATTTACCTGCCTGAAGTTCATTGAATTGTGTTGTCCAAGGCTATAAATCATGCAATAGGATTTTGGTACCTGCTAACCACCATGACTTCTTATCTTTTTTACCTGTTTCATTCTCCTTTCCTAAAATTTCTTCAATTCCCCATGGAGCGTGTCCCTATTTCTTGGTCAGATAGTCACATCACTTAGCCACATATGCCTGTCAGAATGGATTGATTACTTATTATAACAAGAAAACACTAAAATATCAGCAACTTAGAAAAAGTGGAAACATTTTCTACTCATGAGGACTACACAACCCAGTGTGCACAAATGTATGGTTGTATTTTATTCAACAAAGGAAAGCTTTGCAAATTCCATAAGAACTCTGGAAGCCTCTGTGAAGAAGAGACACGTCTTTCCTCTTGTGATTTTCCAGCCTCAGCATTGCCTGGTGATACGTCCATTTAAAGAAAAAAAGTGAATGACAGAAGAATAAGAATTTGTGTTTTATATCGTGATAACTTCAGCATTTCCAGACGAAAAAGGGGCATTATTTGAGAAAGAAACTTCTTCATACTTATATGCTGAGACTGATTACTACACCTATAAAACACACAAAAAAATGTTCATTGGACGAATGAATAATCTCTGTAGTAATGGAAAGGGATTGATTAAATACTTTGACTCTCAGGAGCATTTATTCTTATTTTAGCAGGGAAAACTATCCTGACATTATCACAGTATAAATCAGCATTGATAGCATAATAAGCCATCAGTTTAAGAGTGGCAAATCTTCTATGAAGGCAACACTTCCCAGTAGAATGTTATGAAGTGGTGTTTGACAATTATGAGCTCTAAAATCCAAGTAAAAATGAGACATTTAAAGGAAATGTGTGTACATCTGAGTGTGTCTTTAATACTACTTTTTCACAAATTTTTCACTAAAAATTTATATGTATATAATGTATTCTGACTATCCTAACCCTAAATTTCCTCTTGCCCTGTCATTTTGCCTACCTTCCTCCTTTCTTACAAGACAAAGTTTTCCCAGCCATGCTACCACAGGACACTGGTGGGTTCACAAGTGAGTATATGACTAAGAACAAAAATTGTTCTCCCTTATAATCAACTGCCATCCAACAGTTCATCAGAGAGGGCTATCCTCTTTCAGTCCCTTTCAAAGCCTTAACTGATTGTCCATGGGCTAAGCATTGTGCATTCCTAGAGACAGTTGCCATGGCTGTTGTGAGCTCATGATGGCAATGACTGCGTCATGACCTGAAAATGACACATTTTGCCATCTTCAACATCTACATTCCTACAGACCCCCTCTTTCCTTACATATTCTTTGTATTAGAAGAAGAGGTTTAAATACCCTCTTATTTGGTAAGCTCTTAAACGAAACTTATTTTCACTAGCTTATACACCTACAAGTCTCTACATTTAATGTAATACAGTACAAAGGGAAGCTTATCTTATTAAAGTTGAAATTTGCATTTTCTTTGGGGACAAACACAAATATTTAATGATACTTAAGTGCCATAACAATTTTACAAAGGAAAAGGGGGAAGGTCCTTCTAATCTCCAAGTTCTGAGACCATATCAGTTTCTATAGGGGAGGCTGAAGTTCAATCAAAAAGCGGTTGATTTTCCACCATACATTTATGACACTATTGTACCAGTAGTCAATTCAGTCTGAGAAGTTTTTGGTTTTCGAGACAGGTGCCATCTTATTCCCCACAGAAACCTCTCTAGCTCCTGTATTCCGTCCCTTTGCTTTCATGTCAGGTACATTCTGTGACCCTCTCCCCTAATGAGTCTCGCTCTTCACTGGCTTTTTTCTACGTCCTGACATCGACAGGTCCTCCATGTTAATCATAAATATCTGAAGATTAAACTCTAGGATCCACGTGTGTGATAGTGTTTTACTTTCTTTGATTTCTTTTTTTATTAGATTTTTAAAAATACCTATTCAAATTGCCACTCCCTCCCATTCTCTCATTCCCTCCACACACCCTACCATCCCACCCGCCTCTAATCATAAGAGAAGTAAGGCACTTTGCTTTGTAGAAGGTCCAAGGCCCTTCCTACTATATCTAGGCTGAGCAGGGTATCCAACCAAAGAGAATAGGATTTAAAAAAGCCAGTACATGGAGTAGAGATAAATCCTAGTGCCACTGCTAGTGGCCTCTCAGTCTGTCCCAGTCATACAACTGTCAACCACATACAGAGGGACTAGCTTGGTCATACGCATGTTCCTTCCCAGTCCAGTTGAATTTGGTGAGCTCTTATTAGCTCAGCTAAACTGTTTCAGAGGATGAATCACTCATGGTTTTGACCTTTTTGCACATATTCTCGTTCCTTCTGCTCCTCAACTGGACCTTGGGAGTTCAGTCCAGTGCTCCAATGTGGGACTCTGCTTCTTTTTCCATCTGTTGTTGGATGAAGGTTCTATGGTGATATTTAAGATAATCATCAGTCTGACTATAGAGCAAGGATGGTTTGGGCACCCTCTCCTCTATTGCTTAGGGTCTTAGCAGGAATCATCCTTGTAGACTCCTAGAAACTTTTTTAGAGACAGATTTCTTTCTAACCCCATAATAGCTCCCTCAATCAAGATATCTCTTTCCTTGCTTTCATATCTGTCCTTCCTTCATCTCGACTATCCCTTTCTCTCAAGTTTCCCTCGACCCTCCTCCACTCCCCTCCTCTTCCCCTTCTCCCCTTCCTTCTACCCCTACCTTCATGCTCAGAATTCTGTCAGGTGATATGTCTGTTTCCAATTTCCAGGTGGGTTTATATATGTTTTTCTTCGGGTTCCTTTTTACTTAGCTTCTCTATGATCATGAACTATAGGCTCAATGTCCTTTGTTTATGGCTAGAATCCACTGCTGAATGAGTACATACCATATTCATATTTTTGGGTCTGGATTACCTCACTCAGGTTAGTGTTTTCTAATTCCACCCACTTGCATGCAAAATTCAAGATGTCATTTTTTTTTAATGACAGAGTAGTACTCTAATTTGTAGATGTGCCACACTTTCCTTATCATTCTTCAAGTGAGGGGCATCTAGGTTATGTCTAGGTTCTGTCTATAAAAAATAGTGCTGCTATGAACATAGTAGAACAAACGCTTTTGTAGTATGATTTCTGTAGTACCTGGGTTGTCTCGTTGAAGTAGTCATCTACTTTTTTTGTGAATTAAATGTTGTCAATGTTAGCACTTTGTGGCCTTCCTGCAAAACTTGTGCAATTTTGCAGGCATATCCTGAATATATTCATGAGGGCTTTATATTTAACAAATAAAACTATATTTAAGACTATACATAAGTGTTTTATCATATCATATTGAAAAACTTTGTTTGGAGAATTTTTTTAAAAAATATTCACAATAAATATCATATAAAATTTAAATTGTCACTTAAAACAATGTGTTGGATTTAGTACTTGAGACCTTCAAAGCATCCTACAATAATACTATTTTAAGAATAAGAAGTGAGGAAACCCAAAATAGTAATTCTAAATTAAATGGTTTTCTTGGTATTGAAGAGTAAATTGAAAGTGATACACCTTTTATTATAAGTCTCTCCTTGTCTTGTGCAGATTCACAGGACGAAAACTTGTTATTGCAACAAGGATTTGGAAGCAAGAATATTATAAATTTCTACCTAATACATAGACAAGCTAAAAAAAGATGAAGATCATTTTTAGTATTTTTTCTGTAAGAATTTAACATTTCTTAAGAATGTTTTATGTAAGACTATTGTATTGTATCCCGGAACACAGGGAGGTTGAGTACATGTGACTCTGAGTTTCAACTGTGTATTCTTAGCCTGATAATGAGAGCCAGCTCAGAAAGAGCAGTCTCATGCCATTGTCGGAACAATAGCTACTTAGTGAACAGGATCACAAGAGTCAGCAAATACAGCACTTTCTCCAGGATTCCTCTCCCTCTCTCCTTGGTTGGTTCATGCCTCTAGCATCAATGATTTTATGTATTTATATTTTCAGTAGCCTGTTAATCCATAATGATAAAAATACAACCAAAATCAATTTTAAAAGATCTCTTTCTAAGTCTAGTCTCCTGCCTAAACTTCCAAAATTTCGTGAAACTATAATTATGCCTCTTCCACTGAGTATCTTAAAACATGGATATCTTAGATTTTAGCATATATTTTACTGTAGTATATACATACATATATACATATATTTATAAAGTTATGTGAAAATGAAACAAAAAGTTTTGAATTATGTAATAAGCTGAACCCTTGGTAATAATCACCTATGTGAAAACTGAACTCAATTATGCATCAAGATAAGTTAATTGCAATGTTTTCATTATGTTGTTTTCTTTTCTTTAAGAAACCGCTATTTTAACGTTTGTATAATTATGATAGTATCATTCATTTTACAATATTATCACATTCTTGTACATTAATACATACTGAATATCAATGAAAATGGAAGTCTCCTATTTCTTTCTCATAGTTGAATGTGAGCAGGAGACACACTAGGTATTTCACATATACTTTAGTGGCTTAAATCAAGGAACAGGCATACATTTAAAAATGTAGAAGGCTTTCAGGATAAAAAGCTCTGTGGCAAGATATAAATGAAGAGCTGGTCACAGTTTCATGCCCAGTAGCTGTGGCTAAGATTATCACTCAGAAAGTTTGTCTCCTACAAAACTACAGCTTACTCTGGTAGTCTCAGTCAATTTTAGGACTCAGTATTTACATAGTATCCAGCATAATAAACATAAGCCTTCTTTTCTAATACATTGAAAAATAGTCATGAAATATATATACCATACCTAATTTTTCATTAATTAATATGTATATTTTATATGTAAATATATCATTTTAAAAATTACGGAATGCAGAAATGAGCAATTCTCATAATAGTGTATATTATTCTTGACCCAGTCATCTGTAATAGTAACAACATAATTTTCTTTTTAAATAAATTGCATTTTAATACATGTTAAAAATGAATTAATAAGTAAATAACAT
>JAQHUG010000663.1:242832-267190 GCA_028555095.1 Dicrostonyx torquatus
AAAAAAAAACTAATGACACCTTGAATTTTGGAAGCAAATGGATGGAGCTAGAAACATCATTTTGAGTGAGGTAACCCAGACCCAGAAAGACAATTATCACATGTACTCACTCATAAATGATTTTTCAACATAAAACAAAACCAGCTGACAAACCACAATCCTAGAGAACCTAGACAACAATGAGAACCCTAAGAGAGACATACATGGATATAATCTACATGGAAAGTAGAAAAAGTCTACATGGGAAGTAGAAAAAGACAAGATCTCCTGAGTAAATTGGGAGCATGGGGACCTTGGTAGAGGGTTGAAGGGGAGGGGAGAGGCAGGGAGGGGAGCAGAGAAAAATAGAGATGAATAAAAATAAAATAAAGTGTGGTGTTAGTGTCTTTTAATGCAGCCCACCTATATCAGGTTGAGATTGTTAACTCCTATAACTTCCTTGGTATGTGCTATTTATTGATGGAATGATGATATTTGATCAAGTAATTATATCTAAAGAAATGTGATAATGTTATCTTTAGTTCTAAAGAATCTAAAATACTTGGGAGACAGTTATTAATTTTGAGTGTTCATTCATTTTAGTGGCGGGCAAGAACATATCTTAGCCATAGAATTTTTGACTGAATAAAATAAAGGAACATAACAGAAATTAGCATACTTACATTCAATTCCCTCTGTTTCTGGATAGAAATGTGATGACACCAGTTATCTCAAGTTCCTGACTTCTTTGACTCCTTTTGCTGATGGACTGAATATTTTGCCACATCAACAGGAAAATAAAAAAAAAAAAGTAAGACGTAAGTTCATGAGTGTTCTCTGCAGTTTTACTTTGTGTCCCACATTGTTACAAAAATCACTGTTACTCCTATTAATTTGGAGTGAAGGTCCTCCTGCCTCAACGTCCACAGTGCTGGTATACAGGACTCAGCCACCATATAGACTCTATTGCTGTTTTTAAAATATCTTTGAGAGATTGGAGTTAAATTTTCTTGAGTGTTTTACTCAAGTAAAATAGCATTTACTATACTATTAGATTCTGTTTCCTTGTTATACGTGTTTTTGAAGTCTTATTATATAACAAATTTAACTTTATTTAATTTCCATTGATATACCTTTTTATATACTCTAGAAATCTATTTCTTAAACTTTATAATTTATCATGTATTATTCATAAGATTTTCTCAAACATAGTGAGAATATTTAGTTGATATAACCTCATGCATTCAAGATTTATTTATTTGAACATTTTGTTATTTCTTCATTAAACTAACCAAACCTGTAATTTTCTAAATATATTTAAACATGTATGTTTTGTATAATTTTATATTTTCTGTTTCATTTATTTTTCTGTGCTGTATTCTTAAGTAATTAATTTAGGATTGTTTTAAATTACTTTATGTATTTTCATCTCCTCTTAAAATGAGAGTTAGTGAATTGATATAAGTCTTTTTGGATTTTCTTTGACAGTTTGCAAATATTGCTGCTTTTGTTCACAGATTTGCTTACATTTGTAGAAAGATCCTCCAGGAAGTGTAAGAAGTGGGTTTTGTCTGTTTGTTTTTATTTGCTTATCTATGTTTTCTTATGTATGACCTCATTTCCTTTTATTTTTAGAAAATTTTAAATATTGAATTTTAGGCTCTGGTTCTAGATTTTAGTCTCTCATTGAAGATTGCAGAAAACACGCAGTTGACCTGATCTAACTGCTTTGTTTGAGAGGCATGAGTCATAGGTTTTTCAGGTTAGAGGCCATGACTACTAGAACACAATGTGTCTTCCAGTTCCTGAGAGATTGATACACTTCCTCAGAAAGCGAAACATTTAAGCCATCTCTCTGCATGTTCCCATAGAAGTCAAGGAAACATGGAGACTTGACAAGACAACTGGTCTTAGACAATATTCTTGTGCACATCATTCATGCAAACATCTTTGAATGCTGGCAGGTATTATTGCATTGATCCTGACAATCACTACTTTATCCTACTTCTGATAAGGGTATAAAAAGTATGTTTTTTTCTCAATAAAATTGTCACGACCTTAGTCTTTCCTGAGCCCTCCAACTGGTCTATTTTAAATTCCTTTGATGCTATCAGGAAATCGCGTCCCTATAAGTAAGCATGGGTGCTTACAGAAGATTTTTTTTCTGACTTATGAGGATTTGGTGTTGATATTGGCCTGATTAGTGATTTATTTAACCAGGTACTGGCAGCGTTCATGCTCAAGTGAGGATACCAGCTTTCTTTTCACTCAGCACAGTGGACAAGCTAATGACTGTAATGATTTTCTAATACTCTTTAAAATATTTCTTACACCCTTACATAAAAGTTTTATTATGGCTTAAGACATCTCACTTTGCTTTGGCTGACATATTACAACTCTTATTTAGACTTAATTTTTCTTTTCAAATTTAGTGAGTATAGAGTATAATAGAATATATGGGATTTTCACTGTTTATATCTGACTTGTACTCAGTTCAGAATGTAAATTTGCTTTGGAGATTTCTAATGGATGTGTTAAAGTTTTTTAAATTTTCCTATGAGTATCTCATTTGTCCAATTTTGCCTTACTTAATTTTATATTTTGTGATTTTTTTCCTTGCCTGTTTTTAGAGCTACTTGTATTACTTTCTTAGACAGTTGCAATGTTAAAGAAATATGCCACTAATCATTTTTGACAAATTCCCTTGAGCAATGCTATATGTACAGGAGTGAGCTTGCCAAATAAAGACAAGACCAGGGCTGGGAGCTTCCCAGAGCTTTGACACATATTAAATGATAACAATTTTCTGGGACCGGAGCTTGAGGTAGCATTAAGTTCATTTGTCTCCTCTACACTGATGGTTCTGACAGCTTTTGTAATTATGTCGCAATTTGTCTTTAAGCATTTCATGGTTCAAGATAGGATTAGGTTAAATGCACTTCCAGGTTCACAATATATTCTTTAATAAATAGTACATCATAAAAATTTTTAGTTAATTGTTCCCCAAATACTTTTAGGTTAAAAAATAAATAAAATACAGATTTTCAGAGTTTCTTACTTAACTATGACTGGAGCTGACACCATGAGTCTCATGTATGGCAGTTTCTATTTTATACAAATTGGATATCTCCTCATACCATCAATATATGTTATATGTTTAATGCAATAATGCACTATTAGTGAGAATATAGCATGAGATAAAGCACATAATATGACTTGAATAATTCTTTCAGGTAATAGGCATGAAATAAGAAGCACAAAGGGAAGATATAAAGGAAGAGAGGATATGTCATGAGAGAATTTCAGATCAAATTAGTTCTAAATTGTTCCCAAATTTAAAACACTGTGGTTTGCACATAAAATGCAATAACAGAGGCTCAGGTTTCAAGCACTTGGTCTCTGGGTGGTGGTGCTAATTTGAAGGCTATAGAGATCTTAGGAAATGAAGCCTGGGTAGTAGAACTTTGTCACTAGAGTCCAAAGTTTGAATGTACAACTGGTTCCTGTTTGGAGCTTTTATGACTTATTCTTTAAATACTGCCCTCTGCTATACAGTTTCCACAAACATTTTGGAAATTAGTCTGGACTTCTTTCAGAAAAACGGAAATAGAACTACGACAAGATCCAGCTGCATCATATTCCACATTTACTTCAAAAATTCATGTGTCATTCATGTTGATTTCTGCCTTACAATCGCTAGAAAATAGAACCAACACAAATGTCCACCAAAAGATGAATGGAAAATGCAATGAAGTACATGTAAACAATGGAATTTAAGAAACTCTAAATTAAATAAAATTATGCAGTTTTTAGATAATTGGGTAGAACTGAAAAAAATAAATTGAATGAGCTAACATAACCATAAATTAAATCATATTATTTCTACTGTCTCAGAAACTCACTTAAAATAGTATTTGAATTTTTCATATAGTGTATTTTGACCTTATTTCCCCTCCTTTAACACTTCCAGGGTGCTCCCCACCTCCATGCCCACATATTTTACATTCCCTCTCTCCAACATCATTCTCTTCCTCTTTCTATCCCCTCTTCTCTCCCTCAAATCCTCTGCTCTTTCTTTCAAACACAAACAAAATTTTTAAACAAGCCAACTGAGAAACAAAAATCAATATGACTAAAATATAGTAAAACAAAAGAATGAAACAAAAAAAGCCCTCAAGAAAAATTGAATCCCTGCCATCTTGGGCTCTTTTCCATCTAAAGTTTTGTGTTTTCCAACTCCAAAGTGAAAGTTTTTATTTTATTTTATTATACTTTGTTTTATAAATTTTTAAATTATTGAATTAATAAATGAAAACCTGGCTACTAGAGTAAAGAAACACCAACAACTTAAGTGTCACTTTACACATGTTGGAAGAGGAAAAATCAGTATTTCCCCTAAGAATGACACTGTGTATATCTTCAGGTCTAAGACAAGTAGTCAGAGGCTGTTTGTTTGTTTGCCAGCTGCCCAGACCTGAAATAATCACACAGAAACTATAATAGGTACAACACTGCTTGGCCAAAGCTTAGGGTTCTTATGAAGTAAAAATATTTTATGTATGTTTTTAAAGTTCTCTCACGGCACTTAACATTTATCTTTATCTAAGATTGAGAATTGGGAGAAAAGCTGATTAGCTTGACTAGACTTGTATGTTTCATATATAACATTTGGTGATAACCTGTGGCATTAAATTCCTAGCCACATATCCCCTCCAGGTATGTGAAAGAGGAGAAAGTTACAAACTTATACCAAATGCTGTCTGACTTCTTCATCTGCTCCTGGGATTCATTGCTTCTTATGGGTTGCTTTGTTTAACTTTGATATTAGGGCTTTAACCTTGTCTTATTATATCTTGTTTTGTATGTAGTGTTTGGTTACTGTATCTTGGAGGCCTGCTTTAGAGAATGTGGATCTGGGAGGGGGGAAGCAGTAGGGGAGATTTGGGAGGAGTAGAGGCAGGGGAAAATGTGTTTGGGATGTATTGTATGAGAGAAGAATCTATTTTCAGCAACACCAACAATTCTCAGTTGGTTGGACATAATATGTAGTATTTGTGCACTGTTTAGTTTGAAGTGTATTTTTTTGTTGTTTTTGAGGATTGCAACTCTAAGTCAGTTTTTGTTATTGGGGTTTGTTTATTTGAACAGGAAGTTCTCACACCTTCTGCCCTATTTGTTGTATTAATCCATCTTAATGGTTTTGTTCTTCAAATTTCTTCCTTGTTCTGGAAATGTCATATATTTAATTCTGTGTTAAATGATGGTCATTTAAAGATATAACTTGATTTTATAGCAGTGTTCTTATATTATTAGATAGGACTAAATTATTGCACTTAGAGAAGGATAAAGAGCTTTTCTTCAGAGTAGAATCTGTGCACATAGATAGTGGACCATCTGAGTTCTACTGCAGGAGCTAGGTTGTTAACCAAACTTACGGTGTTAGTGGTACTATCGTGTAGTAATGAGGTGTGGGCTGCGTTTCCAGCGTCCGGTTAACTGAACTCTGAAATAATTACACAGAAACTGAATTCATTGAAATACTGTCTGGCTCATTAGCTCTAGCCTCTTATTGGCTAACTCTCACATATTGATTCAGCCCATTTCTAATAATCTGTGTGTCACCACGAGTCATGGCTTTTTGGGAAAGATTTAGTGTGTCTGACCTGGAAGCCTTCATGGCGGGCGGCTCTCTGTCTCTGTCCCCTTCCCAGCATACTGTTTTCTTTTCCCTGCCTATCTAGTCCTACCCTATCAAAAGGCCAAAGCAGTTTCTTTATTAACCTATGAAAGCAATCCAAACACAGAGGGACCCTCCTACACCAATGTTGCACAGTGTAGATTTTACTCATTTATTTTAAATATGAACATTGTAGCAATGATGTCTTTTAATTAATATTGACATCACAATTTCAAAATAATAGCAAAATACGTCCTCACACTCAAAGATTTATTTGAGAACCTTTATTACTCTTTTCCTTGATTACTGCATATTCAAGTCACTTAAACAGCATTATTAGAAAGATCACATAGAATCCTCTCATGTAATTTCCTCCTATGTTACTAAATTTTGTTTATACAATTTTAGCCATCCTATGTCTAATCTTCCATGGCCAATGCAACTAAGTGACAAGAATATTATAGCTACATAGTAGATTAGCCTTCTTCAGGGTTAAGGTACTCGTCTCTGACTGCTCATCGTGTACTTCACATGCAAATATGATACCAATTGGGCTAAATAGGTATATAAGTAGATTTTCTGTTTGTTGTTTGTTATATCTGGTTCTGATGCAAAATGTGGAAGTTACCATGTAAATGAAACTGAGATTATGGAAAAATAATAATCACTACCATTTTATATTAAATTCATTCCATAATGCCTCCTGTATTGGATTATATCAACAACTTTGAATAGCAATTCTGTTATGATCATCTCTAAATGGATTTGATAGAGACCATTACTTCTGAGATTATTCTTACATTGTAATAACTTGGAAACACAAAGCAAAAGTGCTGCTACATCTTAAATGAAGACATGATGGTTTGATATCAGTGTTATAATTATAGCTATAGATGTAATTTTGCCTAAATTTACAAAATTTGGGTCCCTTTCTAATACAAACTGCTATTATGCCATAAATATTCTGTACTATACAATTAAAATCTTATGAAAAACCCAAATGCTTATGCTAAATTAATTTAAAACATATTAGGAACTAGTCAATTTTTTTATAAAATATTTTGGCATATATTTTGAATGTCTGATATATTTCACTAATAAGTAATAATGACTATAATGAAATTAAAAATATTAAGATGTCTCTCCCTGTTTCAACTAAAGAAGCACCCTAATGAAGTTTTTAGTATTTTCCAAAATTCTTTGAAAATTCCTAGGTAACAAAACCAGTGATGAGAATAAAAATAATGCTAAAATCTGGGCTAGGCCTCACAAACATCAAATAATGACATTCACTTTCTAACTTGTGATTCTTTCAACTGACTCTTGTGGCTGTAAAAGTTTTTGAAGTATTTAAAGGAATAAATTTTGAGCAAGGTTGGGTACAGTGTACCTTTGATATTGAAAATCAATAGAGTAGAAACTGTAGTCCAGAAACTAAAGCATGTGAATAAGTATGCATATTAACTTTCTGTCACTGTGGCAGCGTTCAGTGTTAAAATATTTTACATGGTATTTATTTGACAAAGAACACCTGTGGTAGTTTACATATTAACATTGTGAAATGTAAATAATCATGATGTTTAGTACATTTATATAGATCTTTGTAGACATATAATCATGAAGTTTTCTGTAGATTTATACTGATATATATTCAAGTTAATAGTTTGTCCAATAAAATATTTGTTACAGAATTGACCATAAGTCATGGCCAATAAATGCCATGGATATTGTTACCCCCATGGGCCATACTAATGTTTGTTAAGTGAGCTTGGAGTTCTAACCCTATGTCTCTCAACTGTTCATTTCCTGTTATTTAAAGTTCATTTAGGATATTTATATGAAGTCCATGTTCATCATCATTATTCTGAATTATAAAAAAACTTTTATAAGGCAGCATTATATTCCACTGAACTCTTTATCACGAATGTAAATTAATTTATCTGGTTTTAGTAATAAGAGAAATTTAAGGAAGTACAACCATGTGATCTGATTTACAACACAAATAAAAACAATACAAAATAAAATTTCAAAGATGGGGAAAAAATCCTATGACTATGGTCTCTAAAGTGTCTTGGGGAGACAGAGCAAATGTTTGTTCACTCAGGATTGGGATCTTAGACAACCAGTTAGATGATTCCACTCAAATCTAGCTTAATGGATTACTGAGTTTACCATACTTATAAGAGCAGGAGTAGGTGGTACTTATATGTTTAAGGCTAATCCAGAAATATCTGCATCTCTGTAAATCTCATACCAGCATAGAAGCTGCATTCCTGAAGATCAGTGTCTATTGCAGGCCTATCAGTTAGTAGAAGTCCTCCCAGCAAGGATTACTGATCGCAAGCTCAGGGTGTTTTCATGTTTGTTAATGTTTGAGCTTCCTCAGCCTTCTCACTGCTTCCCCCTGCCGCTAGGAAGAAATGCCCTAACTCAGGGAACTAACTGAGATTAAGGAAAGTTTTTAGTTTGAGCTTCTATCACTCTGAGCAGCAGAGGAAGTAAAGGACTTCACATAGAACTGGGGGAAACTCACTGTGTGTAGTGGATGCAAGGCAAACAGTAGGTCCAGAGCCCAGATCCCAGCAATCAGGTTAAGGTTGTGTGCCTCATACCTCTGTGCTGCGTAAGTATGATCCTAGCACTGCAAAGGAGGAGAAATTAAGATTCCTGAGGTTCACTGATCATTTAGTACAGCCAAATGGATGAGCTTTAAGATTTAGAGAGGTCATGTCTCAAAAAAGGATGATAAATAGCTAATGATGAATACAGGATACTGACCCTGGTGTCTACAAACATACACACAAATCTTCAGAACCCCACAAATGCACATACAAAGAGGATTTCTTAAACATGTATACCACAAGCGTGCACATATACATACTGAAAAACAGATGCACACACATAAACTCATGTGACAACATACATAAAGAAAATATGTTCAAAAAACAAAATAAATTAGTGAAAAGGACCTCTCGATCTTTCATAACAGGACATATACTGTCTTAAAAATTGATGTTATAACGTTGAAAAATGATAGCAATAATGGCATTATTGTATTTTTAAACTTTTTTATTAATTCATTGTGGACTTCACATCATGCTTCCCTATTCCATTTATCTTCTTGTCCCTTCATATCCTTTCCCTACCCTGACAACATGCCCCAAAAATAATAAATTAAAAGAAAAGAAACAAAGTGTTGTCATGTAAGCTGTTGTGTGGCAAAGTGAGTCACACAGTTTACCCTTTAGTTCATACATCTTTTTCTTTTTCTTTTTCCTTTTTTTTTGTTTTTTGTTTTTTGAGACAGGGTTTATCTGTGGCTTTGGAGCCTGTCCTGGAACTAGCTCTTGTAGACCAGGCTTGTCTCGAACACACAGAGATCCACCTGCCTCTGCCTCTCAAGTGCTGGGATTAAAGGCATGTGCCACCACCGCCCGGCCTAGTTCATACATCTTTACTTGCAAGTGTTCATTGCAATGAAACATTGGTCTTGCTCAATGCCTCTGGCTTCTTCTGTACTATCCATCCTGTGCCCTCCCTGGAATGTCTCTTGGATATCCTATTGTTGCCCAGTGTTATGGAGATCCTGCAGTATTTTTTTATCTACAGGACTGGCTTCTTCACATGCTGCAACAGATCATAGATGGTGTGGATATTGGGGTGGGTCAAATCATAGCCCTAGTTCTTGGACCTGGGTGGGAGCTGGGTTGGCCAGCGTTCCAACTTCCCTCATCTTCACCTCCAGGGTTACCTTTCCAGCATTGCCCAGGCTAGCGCAGCCAATGAACCAGGCAAAAGGGGCAATGCCACTTTTCTTGCAGTGACGCCCTCTGTGTCGGGTCACCGCACCAGCAGATCCAGTTTTCTTGTGTTGCCCAGGCATGGTGTGGAGCCCACTCTCCAAGTGCTGCAGCTGGCTCAGGGTAGAATCAGCTCTCATGCTCTCATGTCTCCAAGGCCAGCTATTCTGCCTGCCGCAGGTGGCAAGGAGCAAGAGGTAGGGTATCTTTCCCTCACCCACAGCATCACACTGCAGTGAGGGACAGGGTCAGTTCTTCTGCTTTCATGCTCTCAGGGCCAACTCACCTGCTCCCCAGGCTGGGTATATGGCTCTCTCTCCCGAGTGCTGCAGATAATAAAAGACAGAAACAGCTCTCCCATTCCTATGACCACCTACCACAGGCCTTTATTTTCGGGAATGGGGAATGGGTTAGTGCTGGAATCTATCCCTCATCTGTGCCAAAATATATAGCGGATGAGGGGTGGTTCCAGCTCTCCTATGCTCTCATTCTCAGGACCAGCTCCCTTAGGTCCTTTCAACAGGGTTAGCTCTACTCTGCTACCCAGAATAGGTTCAGGGCCAGCTCTCCCATGTGATGCTGTCTGGGAGGGTACCTAGGGCCAGCTTCCCCACATGCCAACAAGTGTAGATGGGCAGGTCCAGCTATCTCCAGTGCTGCATCAGTAAGGGTAGGACCAACTCTGTGCAGCCCTATCCCTAGTCAGGCTGGTCCGCTCCACCTTTGCCTCTTCAGATGTGCCTGTTTCCAGATGACATGAACCATTCTCTCTCTCTCTCTCTCTCTCTCTCTCTCTCTCTCTCTCTCTCCCTCTCTCATACTTCCTCATATAATGGCACCTAATTGCTCAGCATCAAAATGAGCCAGACAGGTTCATGGTTGTTCATACCTGCCCAGGGCAAGCTGCCGCAGGCAGATGTGTGAGTATCCTTCTCCTGTCTGTTCCTATTGGCACCTGGCTGCTCAGACGAATCCAGGGCAAACTGTTTCAGGTATTATTGTATTCTTGAAATCTAGAAACTTCAATAGAATTCAGGTTCACATCTATTTCTCTCAAGTCAGAAGTAAAGAGTTTGTGGACTCTCCTCATGAATTCCCTGTATCTATAATTGCAATCAATGATAGAAGAGAACACACTGTGAAAGATGTTATAGATCAAATATGTAGCACAGTACACATTTTCTGATCTTGTTTTGTGGAATGGAAATATATCACCTGATCCCTAGTGACAACGGATTCACTGAGAATTGAAGTTACTTGCTGGATCCTGAAGTGTGATAGGACATATAAACAACTGTCTTTACATGTGTTGCATGCTAAACATAATCTGACCATCCAAGTGGCAATATTTTTAAGATTCTCTCATTACTTTGTAGAACACTAAGCATGAAGGGTACAATTTTACTACAAAAGTGTAACATTTGCTCATGTCATTAGGAGTGAGCAAAGAATTTACAGTACAACTTCAAAAGGCAACACAAACCATTTGAAAATCTCTTTGTGAGATAGATTATCATGATTCTTTCTCTTTCTGTCTCTGTCTCTCTCTCTCCCCATCTATGTGTGTGTATGTATGTATGTATATACAGATATACAAACATAGATGCAAACACACACACATATATACATATATATTCTGTGAGTGTCTGTGTGCACACATATGTGCACACATATATGTGTGTGTGTGAAAAAAGAGAGAGAGGTATATTTAGTTAAACAAGAAGTGAAAGTACTTTGAGGTTTTCAAGAATGAAGACAGAACTTAGATCACTATTAGATGGAGTACCAAGAAGGAAGTTTAAGTAGTAGAACATATATTTGACACATACCTCTAAGTTTCTTCTCTTCTCTTTTATTATAAGAATGGCTTTATTTGGAGCTCTTGTTTAAGTATATTTCTCTTTTCCATAAGTACTATATCTAATATCAACCATTCCCTTTCATCTAGCTGATGGTTAAACTCTGAGAAACTCTGGTATAATGTAGAGATACATATGTGGCAGTTACTAAGATTCCCTGGTAAGTCTCTAGACACCTTGGTTATAATAATGCAGAGTTCTACATGTGGCAATAGGTGTGGTTGTGGCTGGTGTGTTTAATATCACAATGTATTCCACAGAAACAAGGGGCCATATAAGCACTGACCATAATTTTTTGAGTTGTTGGACGAGATACACAGAAAATTTAATTAATGTCATGGTCATTCAATTTTATTTTCTCAAAGAAGAATAAGGCAATTCTGGATTCAGAGGAGGAAGAGTGGCTTAGACTTGGGTTACTAAAGAGATGAGTAATAATCCTAGATTGGAGTTATGGTAGAATGATATAGAAATGACCAAAACACTTCGCTAAAAGTAAAAAATCTGTATACATATAGAAATTGAATTTGAAGAGGGAATAAAGAGGTTCATTGTGTATTCAATTGCTATTTCTCTTATCCTGACTAATAGTGAGGATAGAGAACACATTGCACATGAGTGTTGACAATGGACAATTTTATTTACATCATATTTCAGATGACTATAACTGTGTTTGTCCATCTCTTCCTTTTGTTACATCACATCATTTCATTCTTTCAAACAGAGGCTGAAAGTTGTTCTTATTGCTTTAAAAACTTGGTACCAATTTAAAATCAATGAAAATGTGTCTTTAATGTTTTAGACTAACATGAAACTGTCTCTGAAAGTCTAAGTAGTGTAAATTGCATGTAACTGTAATTGAGACAATCATTCATTATACAGACAAGTCACATTTTGTGATAGAGTGTAAGTTATGTTCCATAAGTGATACTGTTAAATGATGTCAAGAACCTGAGAATTGACAGGTTATGGGCCCAGGTAAATTCTATTACTATTATTCTCCTAAAGGATATATATATATCCTAATATATAGGAGTATGTATATATATATATATATATATATATATATATATATACTCCTAATGACATGCTGCTATACCAACAGATAATTGAATAACTCAACCTCTTTTAAATAATGACTTTTTCAGCAGATGATAGTTACCAAGGGGAGACTTTGGAACACTTGTCCCTATGGTAAATATCTTCATCACACCCTTTACCTCATAGTTCAGAGGTCCGTGTATAAGATGAATAGAGACTATTTGATGAGCCAGATACATACATGACTCCAAGACACAGTGCTTTCCAGACACCATAAGAATGATGTAGATATTAATACAGAGAGACTGTGACAGCATGTACAGACCTAACCAAGCTCAAATCTAGACAAAATCTTAACAGGGAGAGGGAAGTGAGAATAAAATCCAATGTTAACCATGAAACTATTTGAAATTGATAGCTGTTAGAAGGAAAACCAGTTATCTTCAATGGAGTGATAGTGTATATATTTTCCACAATCCACAATAGGCCACCCATCCACTCAGGAGCAGCTGGCAAATACAAATTAGTCTTTGTTATATCCGTTGTTGCTTCTTTTTCTGATCTTTTCTTTGTGTGTGTGTGTGTGTGTGTGTGTGTGTACCAGTGTGCATGTGTGTGTGCATGATTTTCTTTAGAGAAATAGGGAGAAATGAGGCAGCATAAAGTTTTGTGGGGAGGACAAGGTGGGGAAGAATGGATGGGGGAGAGTAGGTGAGTGGAAATAAAATTATCAAAATTTCTGAAAAATCTCTAAAATATGAAAAAATACATTAAATTCAATATGAGGATTGCTCAAAGAACTGAAAATTAAAAACCATATAGGAAACTATATTAATATTTACATGAAAGATATTAATATGTCAGATGACTATACACCCTGCTAACCTGAAAAATGTGATGAATACTAATTAGTTGTAAGTTAATAAAGTATTTAGAAAATGAAATATCAGTGGACATCACTGTTGATACACATGCATATATAAGCACATTCTTACTAAGAGAGTGAGTTACATTTCTCCTTTATAAGACCTAACACAATGCTCAGTAGTTACAAGCTTCCTTTTATAATATGACCAAAATGGAAAAGACAGACCAGCAAATGCCCAGCATGTGTACACTTTACTTAAGAGCAATGTGAGTAGCACTATGTGGTCAGCAGTTATCTAAATAACTTAATGATATAATGAGAATTATAAAATAAACACATAATTTTTATTCTTAAAATAAAATATCTATTTTTTGAGCAACAATTTTTAGTCTCCTTTCTCATTTACTATGAGCTGTACATCATGCCATTATATAGTTAATTTATATCCATGGTGTTTTTAGTCATTAATAAATAAAAATTCTTTAATGTTCTGTTTGGAAAGATAAAACCAAACTATATATATATATATATATATATATATATTAGCAAATTAGAGCAAGTCTCAAATTCAAGACAAAATAGCAATAAAGGAAAGAGAATGTAAGGAAATTTGGCATGTTGCGCAGTAAGTGTAACTTGGGGCGATGAACTATTAGGTTAAAATGAAAACATTAGTAATTAAAGCAAAAAAAATAATCAGCACTTGGAGACCTATAGGGAAAAGACTTTAGGTTACACTGAGATTTTGGCTTTTGGGGGTTTGTCATCGTACCTACAGATATACTGCAGACTATATCTCAGTGTAGACTACTTGTTGCTCATGGGTAAACTGGTAACTACTGTCAAAGTCTTAGCTTTTTGGGAGATATTTACAATTCTGTGTATTTCATATGCAATGTTTAACTCTGAATAAATTTGATAAGATATTATTCTTCAGGAGTGGTATCTACTTGTGTAAGTCTAATAACTCCTCTACAAAGTCAACAGGTGAATGGAAAAAAATCCTTTCTCATGGAGATATTGAAAGCCTGGAAAAGAATGATAACAAATATCCAGCATTTGAAAAATACTTCAGTGGGTAAAATGTTTGATCTACAATCATGAGGTTATGAGTTAGAATCCCTGTATCCATCTAAAACAGTAACAATGGAAACAGGAATGATGATCACAGCACAGATACCTAGGAGTTTTTCAGGGCTTAGATATTCAACCAGTCAATCTGCTTCAGTTATCTCCAGATCGTGAGAGATCTTGTTTCAAAGTAAAAGAAAAGAGAAAGATAGAAATAGACAGAGGCACCAACCTTGAGCTCTGTCCCCTTCATCCTCACTCTATATGCTCATGCACACACACACACACACACACACACACACACACATACAATCTGTCCTCATTGTACTCACTGCACAGGATTACAGGAGTGGTTACTGTGTAGTATGGAATAGATGGAGATACATAGTACTATCGTAGTCTAACATTAAAACAAAAACAAAATGAATATATAACTCCTGGAGTGAGCTCATTTTCCTGAATCTGCTTCCAAGGTTAAGCTTTCCAGTTTATGTTGGTTTCTGTCTCATGATAAAGAATTAAGTAAGCTGATCACATCATAATTATTAGCAGTCACATTAATGGTTCTTCACATAGCAAAATGCTTCATTTGAAGTCGCCTGCTTACTTCTCTCCTAGCAAACCAGCACATTTCTTAGGCCTTTTGTTCTTGGGAGTCAGGGCTGCCTAAGAAGGAGCACATCCATTTTACCAGTGATTCGAGCCTGTGACCTCTACTTCCTCCTTTGCTTCTACGATGCTATTAGCAAGTTCTGTGCAACAGCCAAAGGCCTGTTAAAAGGCAGAAATGTGATTTTGATCTTTTTAGTTTCTCACTAAATTACAGAATCAGTTCTCTGCTTGGCAGCTGCTGACAATTCCATAGCAGTTTATTTTTCAGTACCTCGCTGAAAAGCAGCAATTTATGGTTTAAGGTGCTCATTTATACCAAGACAGAAACTTCAGTGGTTAGATGGGGGTCATTCTTCCTGATGCTCAATTTGCAGTTGACCTTGATGTCTGTGCTTTTTTTTCTTCTGAATAAGAGAAAATTAAATATGCCTTAATTTATATTTTTAATAGAATGAGACATAGTTTCAGAGGAATTATCTTTCTATCATCATGGAAAAAGAATCATTCTTTAAAGTAACATACACAAGCATTTAAAATTGAGGTTATAACACTATTTAAAAATAATATAGGCAATATAAATTATCTGAATATGATCCTTGCCTGAGTTTTAATATTTCAGAAGTAGTAAACACTGTTGTATTTTCCTTCTTATTTTTTTATTTTGGTAAAATATCTACTATTTTAAGCAAATGAATGTCATGCATTTATATATAGAGAGAAACATTCCCTTTTTTAGATTGATGTTTAAAACTATGTTATATATTTCCTAACATAAAATGTAACCACAGATCCTATTCAGATCCTATTATTTTTTTCTAAAATATATATTATTACAAGCAAAAAAATCAGGAAAAATAGTTTATGTGTCAATGATATGGTGCTGTTCACTGAATTTTTGGATTGGTATTGAGTTAATACACAAGAAAAAACAAAATGTTTTATTCATATTCACAAATTAATTATTGTAATTACATTGAAGTTCAAACAAATTTGCTGAAATTATATTCATGAAAATATTTATGTCTTTTCATTTTCAATAATATTAATCGGCCTTGGAAGGTTCTCTAGTGAAGTGAATGTGACAGAAGTATTCATAATTTTTAAATTTTATTAGTTTTATAAATATTATTTAATGTGGTAGCGTTTTGCCAGAATGTTTTTTATGGGTTTCATGTGCCTGTGTCATGCCTCTAGTGGTCAGAGAAGAGAAGAGAACAGTAGGTCCCCAGGAACCAGAATTACAGATGCTTGTGAAGTACCATGTTGGTGCTGGAGTCAAACTCTGGACTCCTGAAAAAGCAACTGCTTTCCACCACTGAATGATCTACAAAACTCCAGTGTTGTTTGTTCTTTATTTTATGTGTATAAATGTTTTATCTACATATATATCTGTACACCACATGAATGCCTGGTGCCCACAGAAGATGGCATCAGATACCCTGGCACATTTACCTGGTGTTACCCTATGATGAGAGGGCAGAGTTTCTCTCAGACACTCTAAACTTATCAATTAAAAAATCAGGGACAGATATGGTAAATTCTTTTTTTTTGTTATAGAGTGGGACATCATAGTGCTTCCTAAACATCACAGGCTATTGTTTTTGTTCTTGGTTACCCTACCGAACTCAAAGGAATGACTCTGTTGCTGACAACACAGTATAGCTGAATCAAAGAACATGGAGAGATTAAGCTGACCCTCACCTGGAAAGTCCACCCCTACTGACTAGTAATCCTAGTCCTGGAAGCTGCTGTGTGTGCTACAATAGTGACTGGATTTGCCTAGGTAAGACAACAGCACTAGTGTTGTGGGAGTAATGAAACAGAACTCTTTGCACAACGTATACTAGACAGAACACAGTTGTTGCATACACAAACTCACAGAGGATATGACTGTGGGCACTGGACATGTCTGAGATAAGTCAGTCAAATTCCCAGCATGGGAGCAGAAGTAGTTCGTAAAATTATAGCCCTAGTTTTTGGCATTTGAAGGAATCCCAGAAAGGAGGAATCAGTTTTTGTTTTTGTTTTTGTTTTTGTTTTTGTTTTTAAAGAATGCAGCAGCTGTGCTCCAGTAAAGGTCCCTACCTCCCTGCAGATACAGGCAGCACCTGGTAGACTCGTTGAGATTTAAAAAGAAAAAGAGAGCATGTGGACATGAAGTAGGAAGAAAAAAGATGGGAGTTAGAGTAGAAATTGAAAGAGAGAACATAGATTCAATTAGCATATATTATTTGCATGTACACAGACAATTTTAAAACAATAAAAAACATGATCAAAGGATCTACAATTTTTATTTACTTGATGTTTTACAAATAGCAAAGTATAAACAAGTCAGTGTCAAATTATACAAGAAAAATAAAATTTAGTTTTTAACCTGAAAGTGATATGAATACAGATCTATTTAAAAGTGAAGAGTACTAGTGATTTTCAATGAAAGAATGCAAAGGCAGTGTGGTAAATAACCACACTTTCTTGGTAGGAAAATGGAGAACACAGTACATATTAAAGATTACCAACAAGGAAATAGTGGTAACTAATATCTCAGAGGGTTAAATGGCAAATGCAGAAAAAGGCCCTACATATATTAATCCAGATGTGGCTGGGTTCCCATCACACCAGTTCACTTTACCAAGTATCCCATTTTGCAGGAAATAACAACATATACAGAGAAGAAGGTCACAAACTAAAGTCTGGCTTCCTGGGACAATGTGGGATGAGAGAAAGAATCTATTCTGCCGTGATTTGTTTGTGCTAACAGATGCCTTTATTAGGCTTCTGGTGCAGAGTGGATCTAAATGCTGCCATAGAAAGGGTTTGAAGAGCAACTCTTTTATGTGTGTCTTAGCCCACAGTACTTCTATTGTGTTAATGATAATGGATGACTCCAAGGATAAACACATCTGGAGAAAACACATTCTTTGTGAAGCCTCAAGAGATAGCAGCCTTATCTGACCCCATCCTAAGAACAACAGCATCATGCCTTGCTACCTCCCATGCATTCAGTGAGGGATAAGACATTGACAGAGAAGGGCATCTTTGTAATATCAGAAATCTAGCTCCTGTAAGTATCACTAAAAAAGCGTGAGACACAGATAATAGTCCATGACCTTGTCACTGGGGTATTTCTGCAGGAAAAATAAAGCTATTAACTGCAAGAAAACCTCACTTATACAGGCTGACATGGAAAGTTAGTGCCAATCTTATTTGGAAATGTAAGCACAAATATGTACAAGCATAAATACTTAACTCTTAAAATGCAAAATTTGAATAAAGTGATTATAGAGTAGAAACATAAGGAACAATCCTGAATTAGTACATCACAGAAGTATGCATAAAACCTAATGGTTAAATTACATGACTTTTTGAGTCAAGTACAATCATGAGTAACTGTGCTTTTAGGAATTTTTCAACTATCATTTTATCTTTCTACAGTATCTATTCTTTCATTTCTTAGAATATTGATACCTATGGCCTAACAAGACAGAAGAGATGAAATTCTATGAAACAAATCTTTGAGCCTCCTAATAATATTTCAAATTTAATAAGACCTTAAAGAGCCTAATGTCTTAAATAGAAAATTAAAAGAAAGAATCAATTTATATCAAAATAATTTTAATTCTGTTACCTGAGCTTTGAATTAAAATAAAAAGAGCAGTTATAGCTTTGTGTCATGTTAATAGAAAACTAATAAGCTACTTAAACTTGACTGGCCTGTATACTATCTATCCATGCTTGATACTTGTTAGTCAACATACACAAAAAGGCTCAGTAACCATATTTCTTTGATGGCCAAAGAGAAGAAAGCTTTCCCTGGATAGTACCAAAATTGTCATATTCCAGATGCTGAAGGAGATAATTTTCCTTCATGAGTGCATACCAACTCAATCCTTTTTAACACACAAGGATCATCAAATACTATTTCCAATTATTTCTTAACTAACCTTCAATAAAGTACTTAACACCAATGCTAATTTAACTTGCTCTGCTGTTAAGTATGTTATCATCTCTTCTATATGTGACCTTGAGAATAACTAGGAAAATATTAAAGTTAATTTATGCTTCATTCCTAACTCTTTTGCAACCATATTCTTTATACTCCATTAACTGTATGAAAATTCTCATTTATACATTATTTCTGGAAGTGAAATTTAATACTGAAATCAGATACATTTCTTTGATAACTACCAATGATTTATTTGGCATCACACACTTTTATATTGAATCTTGTATTGTTTTAAGAAGCTCTTCCTTAATATTTTGTTATATGTATTATATCCTTAATTCTATCATCGCAGAGTCAGCTTCTATAATCATGTTTCTCTTCTTCTTTACTGTGTATTTACTTCCTGAAATAGTTCTGAGACTATAGAGGGAGCTAAATATATAAGGGTTGAATTAAGAGATAAGCAAAGCCTGAAACACACACTGATGTTTTATTACATGAGACCACATCATAATTATGCTGAGTTTCCAAGATAAATTTGATGATGCAAACAGACTATTGTGGTTCCACTTATTCTTAGCTATGGAAAAGAAGATTGCTAAAATAGCTAATAATAGTATTAACCGCTGCCCTAACTGATTTGCTATTAAAATGTTAGAATATATTTTAAAATATACAAAAATAATTATAGGCATATTGTGTGTATGTTTTTGTATGTGTGTGTTTGTGTATTGTGTGGGGTGTGCCAGGAAGCTTTTATGCTACCTGTAGTATATGGAAAAATAATGTAGAAACAACATGTAAATTTTCTTTTTCATTTTTACAGGAAGAAAATATTAACAGTAGCAACTCGTTTTGTATATTAAAAATACGAAAACAAACATTGGCTAGTTTTAGTAACTGCAAGAAAGAAAAGTTATCTCTAGAAAAATAAAAATCTGCCATGCTGCAAAGAAAGGGATTGATCTGATATAAAAATATTTTGTTTTTGGATCATGATATGAAATACGCATACATTATCGATTATTAAAGTTCCTCTTCTATAGTTTCAGAGAAATGCTTTATTGACACCTTTTGAGGAGAAGGAAATAAAACTTTTCATGCCCTTGTAAGTACTTGCATGTATCATTCTACCCCCTTGACTCTACTCATCCCCTTGTAGAAACTCCATGTATCATTCTGCTAACTTGACTCCGTTCATGCTCTTGTAGATAGATGCTGCTGCCATGGCTCCATTTCTTTCCCTCTGCTGGTCTACGCCAGTGCTTACAGACTCTAAGGACAGAAAATTCCATATCTTATGGAAAATTCAGTCACAACGAACACAGATCACCAAAAGAAAAATCTGTTATTTTGAATTACAAACTGATAACGTTAATAAATAATAATAACTATAAATAATTATGGCTCCTTTTGTGATCAAACACAGAGAGTAAATGCTATAAGTTTGGTAACCAAAATATACACTAGTTTCTGTGCTTCTTTTGACTCTTAAGCCTGTAAAATTTTCTCTCTTCAACGTTCATACATTCTGAACGTTGGTGACTGAAACCTTGATGGACCTTGACTGAAATCATATCAATAAAACTATCTATTTAGGAATTTTTATTTATAGGTCATGATTACCAGTTTATGAATGAGGCCAATCTAAGAATAAAGTAAACTAGCAGAGAAAGAGTCAACAGTTATTGACAAATGACAATGTTGAGTATGAAGGAGAACACAAATCCTAGTGATATTTATGATGAATCTTTTTATCCATAATTCTTGTGTGAATCAAATATTGTTAGAAATAAACATATAATAAGCATCTTATGGGAAAAAAATGAAACATATTTTTTTCTTATATTGTCTGTGTTATAATCCTTGTAGAAAAGTGATCAGTACATACTTTTTAATACTTCTGAACTAAATAGTATGAATATAAAGTAAATTTAACATTGAAATAAGAAAATAAAATTTTTATCTAGTTGTAGCTTATCAGTTATTTAGTAGAAGTTTGTCTCATTATAAATTAAACAACCATGTTCTACCTCATTCTCCTCCCCCACCCTTTATGGCGGAATGTGCTTTTCCCATAGAACTCTGTTCTAAACAATTCCATGTATACCACTGATGAGTTTATAAGATAAACTCAGATTCATCAACCACAGATGTAAAAGTTTTCTTTGTTTTTGATATGCACATTGGGGTGTAGCGAAATTTTCTAAAAGCTACTGAGAAGAAAATGTGAAGACAAGGTGAAGTGGTCATGCAAGTAATGGGCATGAATACTGGGCATGGATACTTGGTCTAGAAATCCAGTTCGTCAATAACTAATTTTTTGTAATACAATAGTTTATATAAATTTTTCATGCTTAGAAAATTTATATATAATAATTATGTGGTCTAATATAAAAATTTTCTAAGCATGAACAATTTATATAAACTATTGTATTACAAAAATTTGTTATTAATGTATCTTTATTAAAATAATCCGTAATAAGTGCTTAGCCATCAGGCTGATTATAAGAGCTTCAAAATCATATGGGAAAGAACTAAAATGGGACCAAAATAAAAGGACAAAAATAAGAGAATGACTAGGTATTATGTTTATGTGTTCCTCCCATGAATACTTCCATAAACATGGAAAGGGAAACAAATGATTTAAACAATTTTCATTCTCAGTGAGTTTGAATTAAAAGTGTATTTGTGAATACTCTCAATAATAAGACTGCTTAGAATTTAAACTTGTTTAAAAATGATATTATTTTATACACAATATGAAAAGATGTTGATGTAAAAAGTACTTAAAACAACTTTAATAGCAATCATGTCTTCCCTCTTATTCCATCAGAATTACCAGATCACAGGTTTTGTTCAGTGAAGTTGTTTGTTTTTCCATCCTGGCTGTCACAAATCTTATCCCAGAACTAGTAATTGTTTTCCTGAATGTGAGGATGAAATCTCACCTTTGCCAAACAAAAATGTGTCGGTGATCTCTCACTTCACCATTATGTTTATCCACAAAAAGGTTTTAATATTTCTATTTTCTGCAGAAGACAACTCTAGTTGAAAGGAACTATCTAAATGAGACTCTGACCTATATAGAATAAGCCTTGTAAAAATGAATTCCTTGATAGCAAAATATTTCCAGAATTTATTTGCATTATTGTTCACTTGAAGACTAAACATAGCTTTCTTCTTTTTTTTTTTCAGTTCCTGAGTCAATACAACAAAGTTCAAAGTGAATTAATGAATCTACTAGAAACTGATCTGACATCAGTATCATGGTTTCAAAACTATCAAGTTCAATTCACGTCTTAAATACCCTTGAAGTACAGAAACTTTGTAACTATTTCTGATAGAATTATAGAAAGCTGTTGCTTTGAGGAAAAATATGCCCTCATTAGGTCTCAAGTGAATCCAAATTTTTAAAGAATTGATGTAAAACTTCAGATAACTGTATTTAGTAACTTTTTCAATAGCACTTCTGGCATATCAGGTTAGAGATAAATCATAATTCCCAGTGGCACTTTTGAACAATTTTGACTCTGAGTCTTATAAAAGGGAAGAAAGATGTAGCCTGGTAGGTTGATGCACACCAATCATTCCTTTCCTACTCTTTCTTGTCACACAAGGAAATGGACTAAGAAATGACAAAGCTCTATGTATGTTTGTCTCTCCATTCATCATCCTTTCTTTTCTTCATCAAACTAACTCTTTATTCTTACCTTAGTGATCATCTCTTCTCTTCAAGAAATTAGGAGCTGCATTATTCTTTTTTAATTGTTTTATTGAGCTATAAAATTTTCTCTGCTCCCTTCCCTTTATCCCCATCTTCTTCTACCCTTCTCCATTATGCCCACGCTCCCAATTTACTCAGGAGTCCTAGTATATTTATTTATATGTATTTAATCAACACTATATTATTAATACATTATATTAAGATATATTATACATTAATTTATTTTTAATGTACATTTATATTAATTAAACTATGCTTATATATTTCCTAATACATTTTAAAATATATAATATTCACCAATAAGCTGTATATTTATATATTAACATTATATTATTATTAGTGTATTATAGTAATAATATATAGTTTTATATTAATATATAAATAAATAAACTAGGGCATCTTGATTTAAGAAGGCATTTCAATTAGAAATAAATGAATACAACTTTTTGTAATTTATTTTATTTTTTGAAAAACAAAACAAGTCATCTTTTTTCATTTTATATACCAATTCCAGTTCCCACTCCCTTCCATCTTCCCCTTCCCTCCACCTACCCATCACCCCACTGCCCATCAGACAGGGTAAGTAATGCCCACTGCTTTGGGGAAGGTCGAAGGCCCTCCCTCCTATATCTAGGCTGAGCGAGATATCCATCTAAAGACAATGGGTTCCAAAACCCAGTACGACCAGTAGGGATAAGTCCTGGTGCCATCACCAGTGGTCTCATAGTTTGTGATTTATATAATATGATTTGTAAATTATATAATCTTTTATTTGAAAAATCCTATATTATTCACCAAAACTATAAGTCACAAGTGAGTTAATCAAGGTTGCCATATAGTATACACATAAGTGCATAAAATTTCGTACAACGCCTAAATAATGCAGAGAACAATCCAAAAAATGAAGAAAGCAATTCCATCTAATTCACATCAAAATAAAATACTTTTGTATTAATTTAATAAACGATGTGAAGAAATTATTACCTACATTGTGTAAGTTTTACAGAAGTAAATTGAAGAGCAAATGTTAGAGGCTGTCTCATGTTTCCTAGCAGAAATCAGTTATTTGGATGACAAAGAGTAATGTTAATAGATTAGCTAACATTAATGGATGACAATGGTTAAATGACAATAGTTGATATTGCAGCTACCGGCACACTAGACTCTGGCCACAGAAAACCTGGATAGGTACAATGGGGTTGAGAGGTCTACAGTATTCAAGGAATATATTATGATGCTGAAAGTCACAGAGCTATTACAGAAAGATGAGGTCAAGTTTAAAAAAGCTTTGCCATGGAACAGTTCAATTGAGATAGCATTGGATGATGATTATGCAGGTGTCTCGAATGGCGAAAGTGTTTCAAATCTGTCTCCTAATAAATGCAACTTACTATACACAATGTGTATAGTAAGCACAAATGGTATTATTTTGGATTGTAAATATATTTTATTTTTGTAAGCAGCAATTAACATATATTTGCGCTACTGATTCTTTTTTTTTTGCAGGAAAACAGGTAGGAATTCTTTTACTTTTTATTTTTTTTCAGGTTATATTTTATTGTTAAAAGCAAAATTTATATTTACTCCCCTTGTTCCTGGCCCTCCTGCTCTGCCACTACCCCACCGTCCTCCCCCTGCTTCCTTAAGATGGTGCAGGATACCCTTTCTTATGGGGAGCCCAAGGCCCTTCCCCCTCCATCTCAGTCTAAGAAGATGTGCATTCATATAGAATAAGTTCCCAAATAGTCAATACATGGAGAAGAGATAGGTCCCAGTGCCAT
>JAQHUG010000664.1:0-22238 GCA_028555095.1 Dicrostonyx torquatus
TGAAGAGACCATGAACCCTGATTTGCTTAACATTTTTTGTAACATAACTACTAACATTTTTTTCATTTTTAGTCATCGTTTGCCCCATGTTTTCCTGAGATTACTTACACTTAACCGGTGAACTTTTTAACCGGCCGGACTGCAGGTCCCTGGTAAGAACCGTACCTGATTTCTGAAAAGGAAAGAAAAGAAAGATTACCTGTCCTTCAAGTCCCTGTTTGGGCGCCACCTGCCATGGACCGTCTCTGCAGAGACCACAGACCGAGGGAGAACAAGGGCAAAGGCTCAAGGAGAAATCAGGAATCGGCGAGGGAAATGACAGACAGACACACTCAATGAGTTTGAATATGCTGCTGCAACTTTATTTGAAACCAGGCACAGTTTTTATACACGTACAATCAAGAAACTTGGCATAGGGCTACATCACCAAAGCATAGAAAATAGAAATAAAAAGAACAGCATAATTGTTGATAAATGATCTATTCTCAGTATCAAGTTGCGGTCGTTGCCCAAGGACATGATCTGTGAGTTCTTTGAAATCTGTCTCACACCACTAACCACATCTTTGCCTGCTTCCTGATTCTCATGCCCCTTAGAAGGGCTTCATATCATTGAATAACTCTAGGCTCATGTTGCCATTGTTTCATTCAATAATTAATCATTGGCCGCATATTACCTATTATTTCTAGTTTCTCCTTTTTCTCTATATTACATCATGGCTTCCTGGAACGGGCCAGTCTTTCCATGAAAGGCAATTTATGCCATAATTGTTTTTTCCTTTATAATTTACCCATCTATTGCCAAATTCATCATATCCCCCTGTATAGGTAATTTCCAGATGACTTTGTCCATCGCGGAGGCATCCATCTTTTATCCCCTAAACTTATGCTGCCATTCTTATCAGCAACATCCTGGAACAACCTGGTCTGTTGGCAAGAAACAAGAAATACACAAAACAGAAAGACAAGAAAGAAACAGCTCCCTCAACGCCAAGAACAGCGAGGACGATTTGGTTGATCGGGCATATTGCCAGGGAACCGCCTGGGGCTCAACTCCGGAAAGCTCGGACCCCAATCCGTCAGCACTATCCCACCGCAGAGGCATTTCTGCTACTCAGGCGTGACTGCCATGGATGTAGCAAGCCCCGAGTCAGTAAAGTCCTGGGTGAGTGCGTACTGCCGAAGTGGGCGTCACCATGACAAGGACCCAGGCCTCAGACCCACAGCAGCCTGACAAGGCCATTTCCTGTACGGGTCAGGCTCAGAACTGGCAACGCCTTCTTCCTCTGGTCCACGTTTGCGTGTTTGTGGATGATGAAGCAGTGTTAGCCAAAAGGAGCAGCTGTAACTTCCTGGATGTTCCCTGCCTGAGATTGCGGCCTTCAGACCTCCTGCAGAGACGAGTTGGCCCTTTGCTGAGGCTGCAGGTTGCAGTGGCTGAGGCTCCATCAGGGCACACGCAAGTCACTGGATGCCAGCTCTTTCGAATCTGCGTCTGTCAAGATGTCAAGGCGCTTGGGTCACGGCAGGGAAAAGTTCGCCAAACTCCATTTAATAATTTAGATTTCTGGGAATCTATGTAAGAAAATCTGACTGGGGCTAGTCAAGGTTATTTATGGTGGTGACAACTCAACATGGCTGTCACTGTGACAAACTGAATCTGCCCAGCAGGGGAAAGGGCGTCTTGCGGAGGTGGAGTCTTTCTTGTCTTCTCTCCCACTAATTCTGGAAGTTTCACTCCAGTTCCCACTCCTCTCCCTTTCTTCTTCCTCTGCTCATGGCATCACACTTCCTGTTTGGAGACCCCACTTCCTGTTTCCCTACAGTTCTGCTTGTGGGCCCCCACAGCTCTCCTGCTCTCTCAGCTGGCCTCTCCTGCCCGTGTAGGGGAATGACTTAGATTTCTGAGTACAGATTCTAAAGCTGATGAGAAAACCCGGATTCACAAAGGATTTTTTTTTTCTATGAAGGGAGGTTTTGGGGAGAGGAACTGTGGCTTGAACCCAGGGTATCAGCAAAACCTCTGCCAGTGAGATGTATCTGCAGACTTCTTTTTAAAAAAAATTTTTGAAACAGGGTCCTGCTACCCTGCCTAGACTGGCCTTGACCTTGTAATGCTCCTGGATCCACCTCTGGAGCCGGTCAGATTGCAGGTGTCCCCAACACAGGTGGCTGTAAATGTGTTTTGATGCAAAGTCCAGGGTATTAACAGCAACTACCTATGTTCAGAAAGCCCCTGGCTCAAGGAGCTTGCCAGCCTCTGAGACAGGACAATCTGAGCTTGGAACTTGACTAGGGTGGAGCATGCGTTGTGAAATATGCATGGGTCCGCACATGAGTGTAAGGGTGAGGGAAATCAGGGACTAGCAAGGTTTTGCTGAATACTGAGTTGTGGTTTTTTTCAGAAATATCCAAGGATATTCACCTATTAGGATAGCAGAAGCAATTCACAGAGCCGAGGTGGGACAGAAACAAAATGTACCAGAAAGCCAGTAACGGGGAAGAAACTGAGGACTTCGTATCAACAGCCTGCAGGCTGCCCTTCCTGCCTACCACAGCCCTCTTGTTCCCACCTCTTTGGGTTTGAACAGGGGCCAGGCTCATTTTGACTCAGAATTCAGTGTTCTCTGCAAAGTCCTGGGTTGTACCTAGTGGCCATAGTGGGCCTGTGGAACTCATACAGGGAGAAGCAGGTGGTGAGACATCTCTAAGACAACCATGTCTTCATCATGGGCTGTGACTCCAACCCTAGAATCCTGCTGGCCAGACAGCTGGACACATGAAGCACGAGGGTGCTGGCTGAGTAATTGTTCAGGAAGGAAGCTGAGCAGCCAAGAAGCAAGACATCAGACATGTTGGAGACCACGACCCTGGAAATCAACGAACCAGAGATTTACTGTAGCCTCTAAAGGGTGAAGGAATGTGTGTAGGGAGCTGGGGGGGGGGCAAAGGTACTACCCAGATTCCTCTCTGGGTCTTGTCTCTGTGTCAAGGGGACATCTCTTTTGTGTTCAAGGGCAAGATTCCTCAAAAGTCTGGGAGACTTGGAAAAAATAAAATAGAAAATAAAACCAACTGAAGCTTCCTTTTTTCTCACCCATGTGCCATCATAATCCTAAGAGGTGGGAGCTGAGCAGATGGGCACAGGTTGTGGTCCAGCTGAGGGCTGATAGGAATTCCATGCCGAGGAAAGAACTGAGGGCGAGGAGGTGGAATTGCTGGGAAACCAGGAACTCTTACAAATGTCCCAATTCAGAAGTAGACGTGGGGAGACTGCATTAAAGATTCATTGATTCTGAGCAGATTTCAAAGGCCACGGCAAGTTTCTGACAAGTTGAATCTGTGCTGGGTGGCAGATCTCGCACACAGAGAGCATACCAACCACACTCACGCCTCATATGTGGTACTCATGTGGCTGCGACTCAAGGTTGCTCTTCCTCACCAACTCTACCTTTCTGGTGAGTTCCATGGACTTCCCAAGGTATGGAACCAAGATCAGAGAACGTGGTAGAATCTAGTGGGTTGCTGGTGATAGTAATACGTCATAGGGTTGGAAACAGAGAGGTAAGGGGAACATCTCAGGACCCCAAGATCATGCAGGCTCTCCTCATCCTTATGCCTGCCCCAGGCTTTTCCTGAGATATTAATCAGGATTCTGGGGAAATACAAGGAAGTGTGAACACTGTTTCAGCTGAGAAATTGTGTATATGTGTGCAGTCAGATGTCACTCAAGGCTCTGAAGCCCTGTAGCTCATTTGTGCCCTGAGTACTTTGTTTAGGGGATGAAGCATGAGCAGAGGCAGGGGAATTGGACTCAGTTTATCCTGTCTTCTGCCTACCTCCTTAGGGTAAGTTTTGGTGTGGCCAGTCCCTGCCCTCCCACAGGATGGGAATGATCTGGAGGAAATGAGGCCCTTTTTCTTCTGAAAGTTCCTGTGGAGACAGCGTGACCCTGAAAAGGACATGGCAGCCTGAACTCTCAAGCCACTAATGCCAGAGGGTGAGGAGAGCTGGGATTTGAAAGTAGGAGGCACTCCCAGCCTTGTATGTGGTCTTACTGCTCTCAGCCTACAGTTTTTTGTGTGTGGTTTTTTTTTTTGTTTTTGTTTTTGTTTTTTTTAATTTGAGTCCAGACAGCCACTACCTCAGCCTGAAAGTGACTGGATCCTGAATCGGTCTGCCTCAGGTTAGTTCCGAATTATTCTACTCTGGGGTCAAACACCTCAGTTTTACCCTGTCCCCAAGAACTGGAATGCTTGCTGCCCCTCAGCCTGCTCAGCCCTTGAGGGACATGGCTGTCTCCTGGGCATAACTTCTTTGATCTCTCATCCAGGAGGCCAACCCAGACTGGAGGAGGCTTACCAAGCCAGTACAGGACGTGCCGCAGCCTTGAGGAAAACATGAAACACTTAGGTTTGTCATCTACCGTTGTCCACCTCCATTGCCCATGGGTCTACCCTTCAGAGATGGCCACTGACCTGATCTCCACCCCCAAATCTTTGGTACAGAATGACCCAGCCTTGTTGTGTGAGGCCTACAGTTATGTTTGAAGTCCAAAGTATTGTGCTTAAGAGATCTAGAAAACAAAGATGCCTGTAAGCCCCACTTGCCCAAAGACAGATAATTTTCTGGAATGCTGGGGCTGCTGCTCATGTAAGATAGCAAGCCACGCGTTTTCACTTTTGTATACAGGGTTGGTTGCCCCATCTGCATAGGATGTGCTTGATCACATGTAGGCAGGAGGTCCGTCAGGATGTATGCTTGTTCCTGATCAGACGAAGGCAGGAAGTAGGTAGCCTGGTGGGGTTTGCCTCTATAAGCATCTGACATAATTTGCAGCCATTCTATGGGAATCGCAGGTATGGGCCTGCCCAGTGTCTATACCAGTATTTAATAAAGCTTGCTTCAAATTTGGTTCAAAAATTATGGTAGTGGTCTTGCCCAGCGGGATCAACAGTTGGTGTGACAACTCTTTACCTCTTTACCTGCACAGCTGGCCAGCATCGGTAAATAGCGGGACACCTATTACTCCTGTTACTCCTATTACCTAATGCACCTGTTACTCCCCTCTCTAGGGAGCCTTTGCACCCGATTTCTGTACAGACCTTCTAAACAGGGACGAGGTCACTCGTGACCAAGAAGGCACCCAGCCTTGCTCTGTCCCTGCAGCTTATGCAATGCTGGGTGTGGTCCCTCAAGACTCACACCCAGCTTGCTTCCTTCTCCCCTCCGATTTTCTGTAAGCTCTCTGTTGCCTGGGACAGCTCTCTCTGCAAGCTCTGCCGCTGACCTTTTCCACAGCTTAACCCTGCTCTCCCTACAACCATCTCCCTGGGATCCGAGACTCTGCCCAAGCTCCTCCCGCATTCCCAGCGGGTTCCTTGTGGTCCAGCCTCATCTTGTCTGACTGTCCATCTGTCTCAGAGTGCCTCCAGTCGGAGCTGTCCACTCCCTAACCTCCCTGTTGCTGCTGTCCTTGGCCCCATACCTTCTAATAGTTTTGACGTCTGCCCTCTTTTCCTTCTGTAGATCTAATTAGCTACAGTGACAAATGGCTTGATAGCCTGTTCCCTGCACTGCCACCTTCCCTGCCCTCAGTTTCTTCAGTTCATCAACCCACCTAGACTGTGCCAGGGTCTTGGGGTAGAAGGGAAGGCGCCCTTCCCCGACAGCCCTCTACGCCTCCTCAGTATTGGACTCCTGTGTTGGCCTGGCCACCAAGGGGTAGGGTGGGCGGAGTACTGGGTTGGTTTCCAGTATGGATGTTCCTTGCTGGTAACTTGAATATCACCTGCTCTGCCATCACCACAGTTCTGGCTGATTTTCATGTTTTATTTGTTTGAGACAGAGTCCCACGTAGCCCTGATTGGCTAGCTATCGTAGCTGAGGATGACCTTTGAACTCTTGATCCTCCCAAGTGCTAAGATTACAAACGTATGCCACCCACCCAGCTGTTTAGAGTCTTCCTACTTTTTAAAAGTTGAAACTCCTATCTCCAGCCTCACTTACGGAGACGCCTCACGGCCTCTGGAGTCAGCAGTGGGTCACACCCAGTCTGGGAAAACCCTGTGTTTTTTATCCCCTGTCATGATGGAGGCTCACTCAACACCTCCAAAGAAGATAGATGGTCGTGGTGGCACCCAGTAGTGGCAGAGGGGTGTCACAGCTTGGCAAGTTTAGGCTAGGCCAGCCAGCGCTACTAGTGAGACTCTGTCACAAAACAAACCTAAATTAATCAAAGATCTCATTTCTCCTGGGACTTGGTGACTCAATTTAGCTTTTGTTTGTTTTGTATTAGTGACTTTATCTTTTTTTTCTTTTCAGATAATAGAAATTAAATTTATTGACATGCCTGAATGCATTGTAGATGGTTTGGATCCCTCAACAGGAGGTAAAACCGGGGTGGGGTTTCCTTAAGAGAGGTCAGATCAGAGCTAAGCTCTCCTTTGCTCTCTCACGCCCCTTCCCAGAATGCACTTGAACTCACACTACTATGAATTTCTCAATTTTTGGTTCCCATCCCTGAAAGGTCAGGGAGAGCGATGGAAGTAGTCACCAGGGCAGTCATTTTGTCAGAGGTGACACGCTTCAGGTTGGACTTGAATTTCTTGCATCTGAGCTAATTGCTGTGCTGATGCATCCACCTATAAAATTACAGAGCGGCTCACCCAGAGGCTCTGTGTCTATAGCAAGTCCCAGAGCTCTCTCTCCCTGTGGGCTCTGGCAGGCTGCCTGCTGGGGTCTAGAGACCAGCCTATCCTACCAATTCCTAGGCCCATCCTTGGACATCGGCTCCAATGGCAGCCCTCACAGACCTCTCTTTTATGTACCGCTGGTTCAAAAATTGCAATCTGGTTCAAAACCTCTCAGAGAAGTATGTCTTCATCACGGGCTGCGACTCTGGCTTTGGGAACCTGCTGGCCAGACAGCTGGTGGATCGGGGCATGAGAGTGCTCGCTGCTTGCCTCACGGAGGAGGGGGCACAGAAACTCCAGCAGGACACCTCCTACCAGCTGCAGACCATCCTCCTAGATGTCACCAAGACTGAGAGCATCAAGGCCGCAGCCCAGTGGGTGAGGGACCAAGTGGGCGAGCAAGGTGGGGTGAACTGCATTCCTTAACATTCTCTCTCTCTCTCTCTCTCTCTCTCTCTCTCTCTCTCTCTCTCTCTCTCTCTCTTCCTGGGACCTGATGTGCAAATGGAGTTAGAGAGATGAGTAGGAAGCAGGCCAAGAGCCTCTGGTGCAGTTGGATCTGGAATCATGGCATGGTTTGGCCAGCTGACACAAGGAAGCAACATCCTGAGGACACTTTCTCCCTCAGAGGTTCAGGACAGAGGCAGCATCTGGAATGTTCCCAATGTTCAAACCTCTAAAGGTAGAGGTGCCGTTTGGAGACTTCAGGAGTCCCAAATTGGCTCCCACAGAAGCTCAGTCACATTTCTTGGAGGGCTGGGGTTAGGAGCAGCAAGGAAGGGGCAAGAGGCAGAATCCCACCGGTGGGGTAGGCCCACTCCTTCTGTACATCCTCCAGCAGGGGGTTTCTCCCTTTAGAAAATGAACCTGTGCCAAGAATACAGGGGGGCTTTCTTGCCTGGTGAACTCGTGGCATACAGGGTGTGGACACAGGATTGCTTAGTTACAGAAACGGAGACTATAGGGAAGTTATTGCTTCTGAAAAATCGCTAGGCCTCTGCCCAGAGCTCAAGCATTTAGCCCTACTCAGTACATAGCTCATTTCAGTTTTTTAAAAAACTATGTTGTTATTATGATTATTGGCGTGTGTGTGTGCGTGTGCATGTGCGTGTGTAAAGTACAAGAAGAGGCCAAAAGAAGGGCATTGGTTCTGTGGATCGGGAGTTACAGAAAAAAGAAAACAGAGTAAGAAAAAGACTGTGTGGAAGTCAGAGGACAGGTTTTGGAAGTCAGGTCACCAGGCTTGTGCTGCAGACCCTCTTATCTGCTGAGCCATACTTCTGCCCTTTTTTTCTTTATCATCTGTTTCCTCTGCGGGAATAAAAGCCTCCTGAGAGTGGGCCTATGTCTCTTTTACTCATTCCATGTCCTTAGTACCTACGACAATATTTGACACCCAGAAAGGTACTTGATAAATATTTGTCAACTGAGTTAGTTAATGAATAATTCAGCAGGGTGAGTCTCGTCCACCATGCTGCCTCAGCCTGTTCCCTGCACCCAGCCTGCAGCCATTTGTGACCATGACTCACTGGGTGTATCAGTCTCCTGTTGCTGCAACAAATCCATGCAAATGCAGTGGCTTAAACAACATGCATTTATTACCCCATAATTCTGGAGGAAATAAGTTCAAAATGGTTCTCACTAGTCAGTGTCTCAACAGAGCTGGCTCGTTTTGGGGGTGTGGGGCAGAACTCAATTCCAGGATCTTCCTCCCTTGGAGGCTGCCAACATTCCTGCGCTCACGGTTCACTCCCTCTTCCAGTAAGCTTGAGCCACATCCTCTCTATGCTTTTTCATTTCTCTGCTTCTCTGGCCCCTGCATTCTTCTTCCAGTTAAGTGTCCTGTGGTTATGTGGCCTGACCTGGTGAACTTGGGATAATGTCACTTGATTAGCCACCTTCCTTCCACCTACAGCCTTAATCCTCCCTTTCCCGTGCACCCCAACAAACGCCCAGGTTCCTGGGGTGGCGACATCTTTGGAGGATATTCTTCCTGTGTCACTGGGCAGCATCTTCCATGGAAGAAACACTAGGGACTGGATGAGGTTTTGCACACCTGCATCCCAGAGGCACCGGTGGTCTGTGGCCCTCTCTAGGGCAGCAGCACTCAAGTGTCAGTCTTTGAGTCTCAGGAGCCTCATTTTCTCCTCTGCTAAGAGAGTTCCCTTAGGCTCTTAGTCCTACCAGTAGTCAGTTATCCTCCTGGAGGCTCTCCAGCCTGAAGAGGGGAGAAGATGGGGAGAGGCATGGCTTAGGGGGAACTCCAGAGCCAGGGTCAGAATTGGCGGTCGCATCCAGATCTGCCCTTAGGAGAGGGAGTGCACCGTGGCACTCAAGAAGGAGTCTTGAGGCTTGTCTTAATCAAAATGGGACTATATCAGAGAAAAAAAGAAAAACAGAAGGGTCAGAGGTTGGGGCTCATGGAGTCCCTGGGTGAACTGTTTTTATCACCTCCCTGGTGGCATTTCACTCAAAAGCTCAACTCATAAAACAAATGAAAGAACTTCTCCCACAGCCCACCCCTAGCAGGCATGTGGAAACAGCTGTCCTGGTGATGTTTGATGCAGAACCTGAGGCCCAGGGAGGGAAGGGGCTGGTCCAAGACAAGATGACCCCTGGGTTTCTTCAACCCCAAGGCCCCACAGAGCTGGATGACCACACCATTTTTCTCTAGTCCTACCTTCCTGACCTGAAGAGAACCCTCACTCCATTTCCATAGTACCATAGTGTGTTCTTCTGTACTTTTCTATAAATATTCCAAGCTCACTCTTCTCTCTGCTCTCTGGGCTTCTGGAGGTGTAAGGTCCCAACTTGTTCATTTTATGTCTCCTTTACTGAAGTGGCAACACAGAGCAGAAGCTGGGTGAATGAAATGAATGAATGAATGAATGAATGAATGAGGTTTGCTGGGTGAATAGACGAATGGACTGACTGATTGGGTCGTCATGAACTAGAAACTTGGAAGAGTAGATAAAAGGATACGTGATTGAGAAGCCAAGCACTGAAATTGGCATCTCTTACCCGTGTCTCCTGGCTTCAGGGCCACTGGCTGCACACAGTCTTGTTTATAGTAGGTACAGAGCCCACAGTTGGCAGACCACAGGAATCAGGGAACTAAACAGCATTCCATCGGAAACGTCGAGCACTTTGGCCTTCGGTTTGCTCTAGCTCTCCTGGCTGTTCCAAGCCACACCATCCTTGAGTGTCTGCCCACTGGCCTTAGGCGTTGTCCACCTGCTAAGCCACTCATGGACAGCGAGCTGTTGGCTGGTGTCCCATGGAGCTCTCCCAGAGAACTTGCTGATTCCTGCATGGTTCTCTCTACCTTTGTCTCTCCCCCCAGGCCTTTGGGCCCTAGTGAACAACGCTGGTGTGGGCCTGCCTAGTGGCCCCAATGAATGGCTGACCAAAGAAGACTTCGTGAAAGTGATCAACGTGAACCTGGTGGGACTGATTGAAGTCACCCTGAACATGCTGCCTATGGTCAAGAAAGCCCGGGGCAGGGTGGTCAACATGTCCAGTTCCGGAGGGCGTGTGGCTCTCATGGGTGGTGGTTACTGTGTCTCCAAGTTTGGTGTTGAAGCCTTCTCTGATAGCATCAGGTGAGTGGGTCCTGGGACCAAACCAGGTGGGGGTCTCGGGTCTTTACCACAGTAATAGAGGCCTGAGCGGGTCAGTGTATATAGGCAAGGGACTCTCAAACAGGCTCAAGGGAAGAAGTGAGGAAGAGGGAACCATGTGGAATGAGGATAGAAGACATCAGGTGGATCTTCCCTTGGGAGGACCCAGAGGGAGGCAAACCCTGTTAAGTCACAGTGGCGCGGGGAGGGGGGGGGGGGGGGAGAGAGAGAAAGAGAGAGAGGGGGAGAGAGAGAGCGCGCGCACATAAAGGGAGACCTGGAGCAGCGTGCCTCTGGAAGCCCCTCAGAAGATGTGTGCCTTTGTGCAGATTCCTTTATTCCTTTAGTCACTTGGTGACTGGGGTAGGGCTGGGTGGAAAGAACCTGGGAGGAGGCAGGACCTTGCCCTAGATTCTCTATGGACTTCCTGTTGGTTTTGCCTAATGCAGATTACTCCAGGCTACTGGATCAGTTTGGGAAAGGGCTGAGGCCTCAAGGAAATCCATTTGCATAAAGGCAATGTTGAAATTAACTCTGGCAGTGGGCTGAACACCTCCAGGTTTCGGGAGGGACAGGTCCCTCCAAAGGTGTCTCTGATGCCTGTCATTCTGAGGCTAGACCAAATGCAACTCTTGGTCCCATAGGCGAGAGCTTCATTTCTTTGGGGTGAAGGTCAGCATTATTGAGCCGGGGAACTACCGGACATCCATCCTGGGCCAAGAAACTCTGCAATCACGCATGAAGAAGCTGTGGGATCGGCTGCCGCAGGAGACCCGGGATAGCTACGGAGAGGAATATTTCCGTGTCTGTGAGTCTCCAGGAGGAAGTGGGTTCTCTGAGGAAGCTGTGGGGGTTTTGGGGTCACTGGCTGAATTTCAGTTTACAGAGGATGGGACAGAGCCCCACAGATCATCCACCACCGGCGCCCAGCCTGACGGGTCATTTTATGCCTCAGTTTCCCACCTGTCCATGGAGCTTAAAGATAGCGCATAGGTCTTTAGGGGGACACTTAAGATCCTACAACAATATAAGTCAGTCAAGCCCAGGGCAGGTCTGAACTGCCCAGGAATAGGAGTGTGTGCTTAGTGACAGTTTTCCTGGGCATTATATGTCCACAACAATACAAGCCAAGGCAGGAAAACCAAGAAAGCTCTCTCTACTGGGAACATCTTTCATTGCGAGACTATCGCACGTCAGACACAGGGGTGGACAGACTAGCACACCCCCTTGCTGCCTGTAGCTGATGACAAGTATCACACATTTTAGTGACAACCGTGATTAAATGTCATTGCAGAGAAACAAGGCTATGAAAGAAGGACAAGAGGGGGCTGGAGCCTGAATTCAGATTCTGGTATAAAAAGAGCTTCTGCTGGGGTAGCTTGAGGAGTCAGAGCTGGGTGCTGGTGGGTCATGGAAAGGGAAGGCGGGGAATTTATAATTATGAGCCTCAGAGGGCTCTGAGACAGGACATTTATTTTGAGGGCATTTAAGGAAACCAGCAGGTAGGGAGCATGGAGGGGCAGCTGAGGGAGCATCAGACAGAGCCATCTGCTCTGTGGTCTCAGGTTTTCTCTGGTGGTTGCAGATTTCCAGGGGAGACAGGATGGTGGTTCCAACAGGACAGGAAGCAGAAGTGGGGAGAAGTCTCTGGATGCCTGGAATGTTTTAGGCCAGCAGTTGCTGTGTGAGGAGGAGCCATGTAGGATGAGGGCTGGGTTTATGCTGAACCCAGTGTGGGACAGCCTTGTTCTCTGTTGGTTAAGGGAAAGGTTTACCTGGTGGGGGACGACCTGTTGGTAAGGTTGATTTTGTTCCTTAAAGAAACTAGATTCTCTTTTCTGCACATAACAGCAGCCTGTGTGAAGAAGGGTGCCCTCAGGCAGGATATCAGATAGGACCTTTAGGCACCAAAGGAAAGTCAACCCAAATCATTTAAGAAGAAAGGAATTTCTTATAAAGAATCGAGCAACAGTGTTCTCCGGGCCCAATTTGTTCAGCTACGGAATGTTACGGTTAGGGACTGGTCTGATTCCTTCTTTCATATCTGGTTCTTTTGTATCAACTCATGTCCACCGCTCATCTCCAGAGCTAAGAATCCTGTACAGCACCTCCCTGAGAGTTAAGAAATTCATCCTGACCTGGAGGTCCCATTGCATGATCACAGGCTCAGAGGAACATAAGGTTGGCTCTGATTGGCTCAGGCTGGGTCATGTGCCCACGGATCCCACAAAGGGAAACCTGCAGCAGTTGGAAGGACGGGATTAGGTGGTAGAGCGAATGAACAATGTAATCCTCTGCGGGATTCTTAAGCAAACAACGGGCCAAATTATTTACAGACCTACTCTGAAGGTGGGGTGCAATGTAGGTTTAGGTCTCTGGAAACTTCACCCTACTGCAGACAGAGACTGTGGAATTCCCAAGGGGTCCTTGAAGGAAGATGCAGAGAGGCAAACTTCCCCCAAACCACTTGTCAGACAATGGGGGGGGGGGGTTTAATAGCTGTGCCAAAGAACAGCAAGAGTTGGATTGCTAATTCCCTAGGCTAATTTACCTATTATTCCACAGTGTGATTTTCCAAAAACAGGTGACAAGCGCTTTTAGATAAACATTTTCAACTCTGCAGAGGAGATCTGAGAGCAAATCCCTCACACCTAGGACATAATGCTCTAATGGGTTGGAGTGGCTACAGAGCCCTAGTTCTGCTGTGACAATGGCTCGCAGGGGTGATAACGAATCTTTTAGTTTTGCTGGGTGACATTTCCCACAGAAAGCTCATGAGTAACACCTGGAGATCTGGATGTGGGCAGACTCCAGGACACGATCCCATAGCTCTGAAAAATGAAGGCTTATTCACCTAAGTATAATTCTCTTATGGATTTTTAGGAGAACTGAACAAAACTGGCATAAAATGAGCCCGGCAAACTTTCGGTGGAGTTCTTCCTACCAACCTGGCAGCAGTATGAACAGGGTGGAGGCAGGCAGGGCGGGAAAGCCGCTGGAGATACCCACACCGAGGACCACGGGTCTTGTCCTGAGGCCCTAAAGGACTTTTCAAGCTGGGGATGATAAGGGGACCAGATGGGAGGCTCCACTGAAACTCAGAAAGCTGAGGTGGCAGGTCCTGGTAGTGTGGGGACAGGGTCAAACTCTGAGAGGGACTGGAGGAATGTTTAGGCGTGACAATCCAGTGCCATGTGACATCAACTCTAGCCAGGTGCTCTGGCTAATCCCACAGGTCCCTGGCTTTGAATCCCAGGATGGGCTCCAGATTTCCTGCATTACTTTTAACTGTGTCTGGGGCAGAACCATATTAAAGTGGCTCAGAGTCACCAGAGCAGGCGTGAGAACAGAGGACAACCGTCTAGTGCTGATGGGTCGCATGATAAAGTGGAGTCATGAGTGTTGTGAACTAGGCGCGGGCGGCAAGACACACAGAGAACACGTAAACGTACCCACACGTGGAGATTTATTAGAAGGGAGTGAACGTGAGGGGAAGGAAGATGGTGGGTGGGAGGAGAAAAGACCGGAATATGGCGTTTCTGTCTTTCAAAGGCCGCTTTGCACCTGCGCACTGTGGGTTGCGTAGGTGCGTCAGACACTGATGACGAAGATGGTGGGTGACCCATTCCTTGCACGTGTGCAGGGGCGGGGGCACTGCGGGTTGCGTAGGTGCGTCAAACGCTGATGAGGAAGATGATGGGCGACCCATTCCTTGCACGTGTGCAGGGGGGCGGTGGAGGAAACTGCGCATGTGCACACATGGGTCACACACACCCCGTGCAGCTGCCCTTTAAGACCCATGGGTGGAGTGATAACAAAGAGGGTTAAGGAGGAACTGAGGAGGGACAGAATATTAACTGGATTTCTTGTCTCATCTTCATCCACTGGGAGCCCATTAAACATTCCCCTTTTAACCATCCCCTTCATAGTGAGTGTCTGTACGAAGGGAACAGAGGTCAAGTGTTAAGGCCAAAGCGGCAAAGCCTGGGCTCGAATACTTCTTAGAGAGCTGTCTCAAGAATGCAAACTCAAAGGCACACATCTAAATTGTGTGCTCTTCCCCACCATCTAGGGGAGTAAAGAATTGTGTGGGAACTTCTGTTTCACTTCCCATCCCATGCAAAATTAGAACTGTCAAATATTTAAGAAAACAATGTAAGAACATACCACCTCTTGTGGCTGGACACCTCCTTCCACCTCACTATCTATGGGGATGTTTGCTGCCTTTCAAGGCCAGGCGCCCAGACCATTCTTCCCTCGACTTGCAGGCTTGCACGGGTCCTATGTCCTGAGATAGTGTGCATTGATCTGATGTTATTAATGGGTCAACCCAGCTGGGCTGTAGTTCAGGGGTAGAGTACTTGCCTGGTGTATCTGGGACTCTGCGCTCAATCCCCAGGACAACATACATACATCATACATACATACATACAACAGGAAAGATGGGGAGACAGGTGTGAAGGCTCACACCTGTAATTCCAGTCCTTGAGAGACTTAGACAGGAGGATTGCCACGTGTGTGAGGGCAATTTGGGCTATCTAGTAAGTTCCGGGCCAGTTTAGGTTACAGGGTGAGACTTTGTCCTCAAAACAAAAACAAAGAAGCCAAGGATTAATCTATTGGCGATTCATACTCCTGGGCTATGAGAGATAATGCAGATTTATCTGGCCCTCGGTGAAAGAGTGGATGTGTCCTTAGGGGCATGGCTTTGGGACTGTATGTTATCCCTTCCCCCTCTTCCCTTCATCCCTCCTTTCCTCCCTTTCCACCTCTCTTCCATCCCTTGCTCCTTCATGGACACTGTGAGGAGCAGGTTTTCATGCCACCCCCTGATGCCTGGCCCTGGCAGGCCCAGAACAGCGGGACCAAGTGGCCGTGGTGGTGGTGGTGGGGCAGCCTCTGAAACCATGAACCAAAATAAGTCTTCCCTTTAGTTTTTTTCCCCCAGGTATTTTGATACAGAAACAGAAAGCTGACAGTCATCTGAGCTACGCTCTAGGATCTGTGTGATCACCCCCATTTTGCAGATAATCAGACATATGTTCCAGGTCAGACAGCACCTAAGTGGTTTGTTGTTGAAGAATTGGGCTTGTTCTTTTCGTTGTTCATCTATTAAAACAGTGAGAGTGAGTTTCAGGGCACAACTCCAGTGTTTAGAAAGAGAAATAAAATATTATAATGATCTTGTAAATAGGCATTTGGTGAGAGACACTGTACATAGTGTGGGCACACTTTAAATGCTGGATCAGACTTCTGTGAGACAGGAAGCTTGGATGGAATTCAGGGGGTATTTTTTTTTAAAGGATAACAGGCTTTTGTTCTATCTTCCTTTCACCCCCAATGTCTCAAACAGATACTGAAAAGTTGGCTAACTATATGCAGCTGGCACATCCAAACCTCAGCGATGTCACCAACAGCATGGAGCATGCTGTTGTCTCCAGGAGTCCTCGAATCCGTTACAACCCTGGCCTGGATGTCAAGCTTCTCTATATCCCCCTGGCTAAGTTGCCCACGTCTGTGACAGATTTCATCTTGAGCCGATACTTGCCGAGGCCAGCAGACAGTGTTTGAGCTGCGGAGCTCAAGGGGTGGCCAGTGGTGCATGGAGGAGGGGGCAAAGGACTGTGGGATCACAAGAGGAACACTCACTGCTGGCTTATGTCTCCCCACTTCTGCTGGGGCCTCCAGAAACCTGATGTGGCTCCTGCTGATTTAGAGAGTTGCCATGTAGACCCCAAGACACCTCTGGCCAAGGCAGGTATAAGCGGCCCTGGCCCTGGAAAAGTCAAGGAGAAGAAAGCTGGCTTCTGTTGAATGACAAGCTGTGGCCACCCTGTAAATACCACAGGATAACCTAGTCCATGGGAGAATCTCAGCCCCTCCCCACAGCTCTCTTCACAAACAAACTGTGTTGTGTAATGCGGCAGTCGGAACTGCCAGCACAAATCCAGAGAATGTTTGAAGTCGTTTCCTTTCCTTTGTGTTTCTCTATCCGTAGGTGATTGGGATCCATATAACACTCACTTCTTTAATCACCATTAATTAAAATTTCAAGTATTTATTGATTGCTTAATACCTACCAGGCACTGAGGTTCTGAGGGTAGAAGAGGAGGATGAAATTATGATCTTGGATTTTGTTGTTTAGTTTATGTTTTATTTTGTTACAATAGCTACAACAAAGATAGGAAAGTAGCAGGAGGGAGCAACAATGTAACCGTTCCCAAGCTTGGCCGCTCATAATCACCCAGTTAAAGTCCATATGGCTGCTGGAGGGGCAGCTCAAAGATTAAGAGCACTTGCTGACCAAGAGGATCTGCGTTGGATTCCCAGGATGCACATGGTGTCTCAGTACCTCCCATAATTCCAGTTCCAGGCATCTGAGGCCCTGTTCTGATCTCCACAAGCACCAAGCATGCACATAATGTGAGATGCAGACAAAACACCGCTACACATAAGATATGGAAGCTGGACATGGTGTCTCATGCCTGTAATCCCAATACTTGGGGGGCTGAGACAGGAGGATTTTTGTGAGTTCAAGAGCAAACAGTTTACAAAATAAGACCCTATCTCAAGAAAAAAATAAACCCCAGGGGGAAAAAAAGTACATATGAATGTTAGTACTAGACAATCTGATTCAATAGACCCAAGGCAGAGGCTAGGACTAGGAGCTGGTACCAAGGACCTAGATGAGTCCATGTAGCTGTGCACCTGGGAGCCACTGGTAGTGCCACAGGAGAATCAGCTAACATGCCCAGACTGGGAAGCAACTTACCCAAGGGCCTCCAGCTCAGTGTCCAAACAAACAGAACTCCAGTTTTCAGGTTTCCTTTTCTAGCTATAGGAAAGTAGCTGTAACATCTTCAAATATTTTAAAAAACAGCTATGAACTTTTGGGTTATATGAGCTTCTGCTAAAAAGAAAACTTTTGAGACATTGCGTATCAAACCCAGAGCTTGAGCATTCTAGGCACGCACTCCTACCACTAAGCTACATTCCCAGTCCTCGGGTTTTCAGTTAGCTCAGGCTGAACGTGAACTTGCTATAACTTTCAGTAGTCCCTCAAACTTGTGATTCTTCTGCCTCTGCTCGCAGAGTGCTGTGATTACAGACATGTGCCACCAGTCCCAACAATAGCATTTAAATAAATAAATAAAAATGTTGAAAATGTTGATGACTATTTATGCAATAAAGCTCAAATATGATTTTTGAAAATCCAAATGTCTTTGTGTCTCATCAACAACTAGGTGAGGTTGGAGACAAATGTGACTTTAGTTATCGCTGCAAACTCCTCCCAAGTCAGGCAGCTGTCATAGGTTCTAGGATTTAGCATTCCTGTCCTGGGAAGGGAGAGTGAAATGGAATGGGTTAACAGCAGCGATAACACCATGACCCCCCTTCTCCCAAACCCAAAATAGGGACATCGGCCAAGATTCCCTGCTAGCAGAAGCAGGATGCCAGGTGCCTTGGTATCTTTAAAGCAAGGCCACTTGGACCCACGGCAACAGTAAGCCTATAGTCTGAAGGTTGGGCATAGCTAACAAAGAGATAAAGCATGAATAAAGAACAGCAGATGTACCTAGACAAGGTCAAGCTGACATGACTGAACTTTTCCCTCACCTCAAAGTAGCTAATAGAAACTGTATAATCTGTTTTTATAGAATATAAATACTGACTCTAGGCTGTAAGAGGCATGCTCAGTTCAGGGCATCCTCAGTTCTGAGACATTAAACCCTCTTGCAATTGCATCCAGCTGGCTGGCCTGATGTTTTGCGTCTTGACGGTGTATTGAAGGCACCCAGGTCTCTGGGGTCTTTCAAGAGGACATACTATACAATCCGCTACAGTCTGTTACCTACTATAACTGAGGAAGGACTAACAGAAAGCCCGCCCCCACTTGGCTTAAATGATAGATAGTGAGATGAGGACCCAGCTCCCAGGGGCGTGGCTCTGCACTGGCAGCACAGAGGCAGGAATGCCAAGGGTAGCAGCTCTTTGCTTCTTCACTTCTAACTCACAGGCGAAGAGGCTTGCTTTCTCAGCATTCCGGAAAGTGTTTTCTCAGAGCCCCAACTGAGGTTTCTTTTAGAATCCCAGCTGTGGATTATTATTTTAACTAGGCAAAAATGTGTTACATTTGTCTCTGCTGCATTTGTTTAATAATGTAAAGATTTGTTACATCTGTTTCATCCTGCCTGCCTAAGGCTCCTGATTGAACTAATAAAGAGCTGAACTGCCAATAGCGATGCAGGAGAGGGATAGCTGGGGCTGGTGAGCAGAGAGAATAAGTAGGAGGAGAAGAGGAGAATGGAGAGAATGAGGGAGAAATTGAGGGACATGCTTGGGACCAGAAGCCAGGCAGCCACTAGACAGACACAAAAAGCAGTAAAAGGAAGACATACAGAAGGTAACGAAGACATACAGAAAGGAAGGTAAAAAAGCCCCAAGGTAGAACACACATAACAAGAAACAGGTTACGTTATAAGAACTAATTGCCAGCCGGTGGTGGCGCATGCATTTAATCCCAGCACTCAGAAGGCAGAGGCAAGCGGATCTCTATGAGTTTGAGGCCAGCCTGGTCTACTAGTTCCAGGACAAGCTCCAAAGCTACAGAAAAAACCCTGTCTCGAAAAAGCAAAGCAAAAAACAAACAAACAAACAAACAAAAGAGCTAGCAAGAAACAAGCATAAGACAAGGCCAAGCATTCATAACTAATAATAAGTCTCCATGTCTCCAGTTGGGTGCTGACTGGTGACCTGAAAGAGAAAAACTACTATCAATCCCACAGACTCAAAGTGGCTTGGGCTTGTCCTGACCCCATCCCCGATCAGGCTGCAAGTTGACATAAACTGTGTAGTTCAGTCATAGGATGGGGGTGGGGGGTGTTGGAGAGTTGGCCACACTGCTTACTGACCTGGAAAAGTTCAAAATTCAAACCTCTGTGCTACTGAGAGTGCCAAACAAATGTAAAACATAAATTTGACTAAAGACATAGCAGCTTCAGGTGTGCGTGGCAGTGCATACCCGTAATCCCAGCATCGGGAAGGTGGAGGCCAAGATATCGGGGGTTTAAAGCCACTCTCTGTTACATAGTGTGTTTGAGGCCAGCTTGGATCACATGAGACCCTGTCGCAAACCAATGACACAAACACTGTATTATAAGGAAATTGTGGTTGACAATAGTTTGAGACAGTCATATATACTTTCCCAGGCTCCTTGCTGACCTATTTTCCCCTCCCCCTACTCAAGTAGGTACCTAAATTGAGCCTTTGCTGGGCAAGATGTTTGACAGAACACAAATTCTCTTTCTCAGCTTGTATTGCCCTACCTCTGAAGTTGTTAGCGAAATTATGGACTTTGGAGAATGAAGCACAAGTAATGTCGTTTCTGGACAGGCCCAATGTCTCCATGAAGCTGTCCCTTCTCCAAAGACACGAGGAGTCACTGGCTGTTGAAAGAAATGGGTGATATCTAATGTTCCTGGGGCAGTTTCTGGAAGCACTTTGGGGACTGGCAAGACAGGTGAGCAGCTGCTGTGCCCTGTCTGTGTAAGGTAGATGAGAGCCTGGGGAAGGTCACACACTATGCCTGTGTCCCACTCTACAGGACAGGCCGGAAGAGCCACCCAGGAAAGGGTATACACGTTGCCACAGCAGATGTTTCTTTAAGTAACCTGTGTGCATAGATTTCATTTCAGAAGCTCACCTCATGCCAGTAGCGTTCTAGTTTCAGTGAAGAAGAGGCCAGGCCCAGGGAGTGTCATTAGTTACAAGTGACTAACAGAGCAGACTCTCTGAGTTCTAGAACCCACTCTTTGCCATACCCTTTATTTCTTCTCTGTCCACCTGCTAGGAACAGCGGGGAGTGATGGGCCCTCTGTTTCCACGACACCTCCCGGTAGCCTTTCTTCAGCTCGTTCCTCGGCAACCACTGCCCTTCCGGGAGCTTTTCTTTCCTGGGGAATATGACTGTCCCCCACACATACACCCCAGGAACCTCAGCAAGTCCCCAGATATGTCCCTCAACCTCAAGAGAAGGTGGGAAGAAAAATAAGAGCCCAGGCACCAGAAAGTGGCCGCTCCTGCCTGACCAGCCCTTTTGAGGCAGTTCTACACAAGGACACTCGATAAACACGAGCCCATTGCTCTTACACTCAGTCACATACAGGCTGTTAATGGCAAACGCAGGACAGCAAACAAAATGTTCCTGCTGGGATTGCTGATGTGATGCCCAAGATAAAATGAGTTGTACGTGAACGACGCAAAATAGCTGAGACTCCACAGACAACCCGTCAACCCGTCAAAGGGCCTTGAACACGAGAAGAGGTGACACTTGTCTCCAGTGACTCTTCTCACTGTTCTAGAAAAGGAAAGATCTGATTTTTAAAATTCTTATTTCTTTAAAAATGTTTATTATGAGCCAGGCAGTGTTGGTGCACGCCTTTAATCCCAGCACTCGGAAGGCAGAGGCAGGCAGATCTCTGTGACTTTGAGGCCAGCCTGGTTTATAAGAGCTAGTTCCAGGAAGGCTCCAAAGCTATGGAGAAACCCTGTCTTGTGCATGCACACACACTATGGTGGGGCGTGCTTGGGAGTCAGAAGACAGCTTGCAGAAGTCAATTCTCTTCCACCATGTGGGTCCTGGACATTAAACTCAGACCCTTAGGCTTGATGGCAAATGCATTTTCCCACTGAGCCATCTCATAGGCCCTATTTGTGGATCTATACTAAGGAGTTCTGCACGGCGCTCAAGCACCTCAGTGGTGGGGCAGGTGCTGCATGAGCCACCTCCGAGACGTGGACAGTTTAATGGTGAGATGTGACTCAGGTTTGAGAACCTGCTGGAAAGAGAACTGAACCTGCAAGGCTTGTAGTTGCTGGCTGGAAGATGGTGCCCTCAGATGTCACCCTCCGTGAGCGGCACTCTAGCTGCCCAGTGAATGAAGTACACTTGAGAGAACTACCTATGACTCCAGTCTGTCCTAAACTGGACGCCCTTTATTCCAAAAAACGGCCTCCAAGAAGATAGCACCAACATTCCTAATAAAAGAGGCATCAAAATAGTAATTTGGTCCACACCCCATACTTAGTGTTGAACCCTGGGCTGTGCACATGCTACACAAGTTCCCCATCATTGAGCTACAACCTCTGCCCACATGTTTTGTCCTTACTTTATGCAAAGGAACATTGCTTTTAGATCCAAGAGGATGTCTAACTCCAGTTAGTCACAGTCCGTGGGATGCGTGTGCTGTATGTTGCGATAGAAGGTCTTCTCCAGCCTGTGGTCCCATTGAGTTATTCAGTACAGACTATTCAGCCCTGTGTGCACACCATCATTTAATCAACTTCCTTTATATACAACATCCATGTCCTATAAGAAACTTGATTTCATGCTAACCATTTTAGCATTCTGCTGCTGTTTGTTTTATGAGACAGAATCCCACTCTGTAGCCCAGACCAGTCTGGAACTCACTATGTAGTCCAGGCTGGCCTCACCCCTATGGCAAACCTCCTTCCTTGTCCTCCAAAGTGTTGCGATTATAGGCATGAGTTACGACACCAGTTAATCTGAATGGTTTTTGCATGGGTCTTACCTCCTCATTCCACGGCCTTGCTCATAGCTCTGACACAAGCTGTAGCAATGGGATATGGGAGTTGGAATCCAGATATCTGTATTAAAATTCTCTGTGCTCTTGGACGTTATTAATTCCTTGTCAGTCAGTGCCTTTTCCAATGAAGTGGGAACAACAGTGTCTCCCCAAGAAGCCATGGTAGAACACATGTACTGTAACACATAGAAAGAAGCCGTGGTAGAACACATGTACTGTAACACATAGAAAGAAGCCGTGGTAGAACACATGTACTGTAACACATAGAAAGAAGCCATGATAGAACACATGTACTGTAACACATAGAAAGAAGCCATG
>JAQHUG010000664.1:77798-91914 GCA_028555095.1 Dicrostonyx torquatus
TTTGTTCTCAGCTCCTAGCAATTCACCAAATCCAGACCCCTTTGGGGCAACCGTTGTCTCAGGATCCCTGATATGAGGGGTGGGAAAGGCCATGTAGTCTGTTTTTCAATACTGTAATAGAAGACTGCAGTCTGGTTTGCAGGCTGCTGAAGCCCAAGTCACAGCCCATGATGAAGACAGACTGGCGTACTTGGGGCTGGCTTGCCACCTGTCTCTCACAGAAAAGTTCAAATTATAGTACAGGTCCATGAATGTCACCCAAAAAAGCCACACAGCTTCACAGATGACAGGCACAGACAGACTAATGTACGGCAGGAGTCCGGTCTACAAAATTAACCTGTGTAAAGAAATGAGAACTTGACTGCTCCAAGGTATGGCTGAGGAGAAGGCTTTCATTGTGGATGAGGGAAAATTCAGCCAGAGGCAGCTGGAAGCGTCCAGAATGAACATGGCCAGCAGAAGAGACAAGACCATGAGGGGAGGGGACATAGAGTGAGAGAGAGAAGAGAAGGAACCAATAGAACAAAGAGAGGAGCGGGGGTGGGAGGACCAAGAGAGCACTGGACCAAAATGGCTGTGTTATATAGAAAAAAACGAAGCTGGGGATGGGAAGCAAAGTCCAGAGGCTGGAGAGGTTTTGGGTGGAGTGAGAAGTGCTGAGAGAAGCAGGCCTCTGCAACCTGTGCTTGTGTTGCTAGGAGAGCCTGGAGGCCGGAGTCCTCTTTGACATGTTAGTAGGCCTCAGTGAGCTATCTGTCCTGAGTCTCCTTAGGACCTAACACCATAGTCCTACATAAGAGAGAGACAGAGAGAGAGGGTGGGGGAGAAAGAGTGTGGGTGTGTGTACGTGTGCCTGAGTATAGGTACCCAAGAAGTATAAGAGCCCCCTGGATCTGGAGTTAGAGGTGGCTATGAGCTACCTACTGTGGGAGCTGGGAACTGAACTCTAGTCCTATGCAAGAGCAGGATGGGCTCCAACGATTGAGCCGTTTCCTAATCCCCTGAATTTCCTTTCTCTAAAGAAGACTTTCTCGCATTTATTATTTATGTGTTTGTTCATGCACGCTGGTGTGTGCTGATCAGAGGACAGCTTGTGGGGGCTGGTTCTCTCCTCCCCGCTCTGGTATCAGAGGTCTAACTCTAGCCAGTGGGCTTGGTAGCAAGCACCTCTGTCCGTGGACCCAGCTACCAATCTAAAATTTCTTAAATGCAAAAATTAAGCAGGAAAAAAAAATGGCTGTGCTGGTTGTCGTCATCAGCCTGACACAAGCGAGGGAGAGAGGAACCTCAACGGAGAAGACGCATCCAACAGATGTCTGTAGACAAATCTGTGCAGTTGAGGTGGTGGGAGGGCCTAGCCACTGTGGGGGTGCCGCCCCTAAGCAAGCTGGTTATGTGTTGTACAAGAAAGCAGGAAAAAAATTATCTCAAACATATGTAAGTCAATTAGTAAATAAGCGGTGCTTAATAACTGTCATTCTTCTTGTAAGAAAGAACCCTCCTTCCCAAAAGTAGCCTTAGCCACCTCCTCCTGTGATTTGAACCCCTGCCCCAAGATGCATGGAAACGTCGTTCATCACATGTCAGGGCGGGAAGAACCTAGTGGGAAGATATGGCGGATTAATGGCTTTCTTTGGGGACTGCATCCCTTGTCTGATCTTCCTGGCTGTTGACAACACCCAAGAGGCTTACAAAAAGCCAAGGTAGAACCATTGTCACGCTATTAACTGCCCTGGTCACCAGAGCCGTGGACCAAAATAAGCCTCTATACATTATAGAAATTATCAGTCTCATGAATTCTGTTATTGAAACAGAAAACAGGCTGGTATAATTTTTTTTAAACCAAGAAGCAATTAGATTGCATCTTGCTTAACTTTGTGTTATCCTGGGGTTGATCAGTTCTATAAATTGGCATTTCTTGAATTTGCCTGTTCATGGAGTCAGAAAAACTAATTTGAACCTAAAGATATTTTTAAGTTTTTCTATTCAGAAAGTATTGCAAGGTTAGATTTATGATAAAGCAATCAAATGAAATCTATATTCTGTTCCCAAGGCACAAACTGAATCTTTCTGGGTGGTTCTTTTCTATCTATTGTTGTAAACAGAAAGAATTTCTCCAGCTCAAAGAAGTAAAATCTGGGTGAACCTAACCAAAAATTCCCAGAATTCTAAGCAGACCCCTTGGGGTCCTCTGGGACCCACCTAAAGGAGCAGCTGAAGAGGGCATCTCCATTCTCATCCTTGGACTACATGGCACAGGGCCATCCTGGACAACTGCTTCCAATGGGTGAGGGACTGTCGTGGTTTAGATCTTAAACGCTTCCCAGAGGCTCCTGTGCTGAATACTTGGTCCCTAGTGTGGCAATATTCAGAGAGAGGGCCTTTGGAAGACATCTGAGCCATGGGAACTCTGACTTCATCAATGAACAATCCATCAGAGATTACTGGGTTCTGAAAGACAGTGGAGACGCTAGGAGGTGAGCCTGTCGTAGGAATTAGGTCATTGGGGGTAATTCCCCCTCTCTTCTTTTGTGACACTATTCTTGGCTATCAACTTGGCTACATCTAGAATTAGTTACAAATCCAATCTTCTGAGCACACCTGTTGGGGGTGTTTAGTTAACTGGATCACTTGAGTGAGAGAGACCAACCTTAAATCCAAATCAGGTGGCCACACCTTCTCGTGCAGCCTCTAGAAAAGACAAGGAAGAAAGAGGCTTTTGCTCTTGGCCTTCCTGCCCTGACTTTTGGTGGCAAGTTCACTCCTTCATTGGCATTAGAGCCCGATTCTTTGGGATTGCAACGTAGGCTGAAGACCAGCTTAGACATCCAGCCTCATAGCTGAACAGCTACTGGATTCTTGGCCTTTCCTCTGGTAGGCAGTCTTTGTTGGGATAGCTGGACCACAGCCTATAAATCCATCTACAGTTTATCTTTCTATCATCCATGTGTGTAGATATCCATGTAGGTAGGTAGGTGTGTATGTATGTGTATTCTGTAAGTCCCATTCCTCTAGAGAACCCTGACTAATACACACCCTGCCCTTTCCCAGCCCTTCCATGACAAGTGAACAGCTTTATTCCACCACGTTTCCCATGATGCTTTACCTTACCTCAGACCTAAAGGCAGTGGACCCAAATGACTGTGGACTGGAATCCCGAGCCAAAATAAATCCTCCTCCTTCAGACTGATCTCAGATCAGACGCTAGACATCAGAGGTCTCTGTCTTAGCTGGGGTTTCCAATGCTGTGAAGAGACACCATGACCATGGCAACTCTTATAAAGGAAAGCATTTAACTGAGGCAGTGGCTTAGAGTTTCAGAGGTTTAGTCCATTGTCATCATGGCAGGGAACATGGCAGCATGCAGTCAGACATGGTGCTGGCCGCATCTTCATCAGAAGACAACAGGAAATGGTCTGTCTCACTGGGAGTGGTTTGAGCATAGGAGACTCCAAAGCCCACCCCCACAATGACACACTTCCTCCAACAAGGCCACACCTACTCCAAAAAAGTCACACCTCCTAATAGTGTCACTCCCTTTGTTGACTATTTTCTTTCAAACCACAGTAGCCTTCTATCCCAGTTATTCTGAGGCCACCAGGAAAACGGTGACGTCTACCAAAGTCGTATTGCCAGGATGGAGCCCACACCTTCAGGAGCCATGTGACATCTCACCAAATAACTGGAAAGACAGAATTTTAGCCTCTAAGAGCCAACAATTTGACAGGCTTTAGGTGAGGAGCTGTGATGTTGATGGCCTTTCTTTAAGGACATGTGTCCTAGTAGATTAATTAGGCTCCAGTGGATTGCCCCACCAACAGCACAAGCTGGACTCAGTGGTGTAAACGACTCAAAGTTGAGGCAGGGAGATTAGAGAGAAGCTAAGAAGAGTGGGTGCGGGGGGTAGATGTGATCACAACACAGTGGACAAAACTCCCAAAGGACTAATAAAAACAGTACAGATAGTCCAAAAACCTTAAGTGCTTCAGTTTCTGTCAGGAGTTTCGCAGGTTGAGGCTGCAGCTCACTGGTGAGTTACTGCCTGGGTGATAGGTGTGAGGCCTGGGACCTGATGTCACCCCCGACAGGTGTGTGTGAGATCGATAAGAAAAATCATCTCACTAGGATTCCCATCGGCCCTATCAGAAAGACCTTCGGACAGGGAGCTTTTGGGCTCTCCACTCAAAGTTAATGTTTACTTTCTGCAGGACTGAACAAGACATGCCAAAGACAAGCAGGCAGTTACCAAAAGAAATAAATTCTGATGGTTCACTTTTCAAAGGGGCCTCCAGTCAGCTTAGGCCCAGCAACCACCAAACAAAAAAAAGAAAAGAAACCCACTAATAATGCCTCACTATTTTCCCATCCCAACACTGAAACCCAGACACTGCAAAATTAACCCCATCCACCCAAACTAGAAATGTTCAGGATAAAATTATGAACAACCAATTTTGCCTACAAAATCGTGTTCCCAGCAAGCTTTGAAATAAACAGGATGTAAAATGTAGAGACAATGTTGAGAAAAGGAAAAAAATTAGCCGGGCGGTGGTGGCGCATGCCTTTAATCCCAGTACTCGGGAGGCAGAGCCTGGTCTACAGAGCTAGTTCCAGGATAGGCTCCAAAGCTACAGAGAAACCCTGTCTCAAAAAACCAAAAAAAAAAAAAAAATTGAGAAAAGGGCCCACTGGAAGGGCAGAGAGAACAAGCCCTAAATAAGAGGTAAGGCAGTACCCCCCGATTACTCCGAGAATGGGGGAGCCTTAAAAACTGTTCTCTGTGTTCAGACACCAGCGGATCCCAACGGACTGAGTCTCAGGTGCTCACTGTTAACAAGTGACAAAGCAGTTTTGTTTCTCCTAGTTGGCAACAGGCTCAAGATTTGGTTCAATTGTGGTTTTTTTTTTCTGAAATTCAAGCTGCTGGACTCAGAGGAGGACGGTTCACTTCCACTGCCAATTTCAAAATTCAAACGGAATTAATGTTACCTGCTGTTCTGCGCAACCCGCCCATCTCCAATGACCCGGTCCCAGGCATGATTCAAGAAAGAGTGTTTTAGCCCAGGGGCTGCTTCTGTTCGCAGAGAGTGAAATTCTGCCCTTTGGGGATTTGAGCAAGCAAAACCTTTTCATGGCTCCTCACAGCAGCACAGATCTGTAGTTCAAACTTGGGACTCGGAAACCTTCCATTTATTTCTCTATGCAACTTGACAAGAAACCCAGACCAAAAAGTAAATAAAAAAAGAAAGGAGGAGGAAAAATAGACTCCTTGCTGTTCTTATTGCGGCCCTGCTGTACCGCTGTACCCTGTTCTTACTGCGGCCCGGCTGTCCCACTGTCCCCATCTACCAAACACTTGGGAATCTTCACAGCATCACAGAATCCTTGCTTTGGGCCTCTGGTGGGAGTATCAAATGGTCTCATTATATTGCCAAACCCAAGTTCATCTACTTGACATTTGAAAAGCCCGATGATTCAAGGATCCAGGGCGGGGGTGTGTGAGGCATCAGCTGAAGATGCACAGCAGCGGTGTGTCTGTTAAAGAGGACTGCTTTCCAATTTAAGCTAATATTCTTTGTCTAGGATGGAATCCTACAAAATATTAAAAATCCATCTTTATCCTTGAAATACACTTTTTCTTCTGCAGCGGGTCAAGGTCTTGTGTAACCCTGGCTGGCCTTGAACTCAGAGATCTGCCTGCCTCTGCCTCCCAAGCACTGGGATTAAAGGTGTGCACCATCACTGCCCAGCTAAATACCCTAGTCTTCTGTTGATACCTCAGCGCTGAAGAGGGAGGAGAAAGGTCAGGTGAGGGTAATGGGGCTTGGGTACCAGTTTCAGTCAAACATTTCTTAACTGATTGACGTGGCTTTCTGCAGGTTGAGTAGAAATCTAACTCACAGGTTAAGTAACAAATTGATGAGCCGCGTGATCTCTGCTAATGACCTGAATCAGAGAGGGCTGCTTTGTTTTTTGACGATAAGGTCTCACTGTGTATCACAACTTTTCCTAGAACTGGGAAGCCACGGGCCTTTGCCCCTTGAGGCTGGAATCATGTCTGCGTCATTGTGCCCAGAGAAACAATGAGCCATTTTTAAAGTTACCTACAAGCATTTCCACTCAGCTACAGTGATATATGCTAACCAGAAAAGACTCCTGCTGGGAGCAGGGCTAGGTAGGAGGTGGGAAGTGTCTATTGGGCCTAAGATCCAAGGTCATCTTCACAGGGCTGGAAAGATGGCTCCGTGGTAAAGAAAGCACACTGCTTTTGCAGACACCCTGAGCTCTGTCCACGACACCCATCCAAAGCTGCTCACAGCAGCCTAGAACACCAGTTCCAGGGAAAACAACAGCTTCCTTGGCTTCAGAGGCGCTGTACATGAATACAAACACAGACACCTACACATAGAATAACATCTGAACAATGGCAATATCAACAGACTAATGCAGAAGGAGGAAAAGCTCACAGGGTCACAGTCTGGAGAAGGGCAGTTAGGCAGTTAATGATTACTGAGACAGGAGGGTTAACCTTTCCCAAGGATGAGCCCACTAACTGGTTGTCCAGTACAAAGCGCTCAGTCCTGAAACCATATGCACACAAACAAAAAAAATGAACTCAGCAAGTTGTATTTCTACATGTATGTAGAAATATATATATACATGTATATATATATATGTAACATAATAATTGGGGGAAAGAGGCAATCAAAGTGAGAGTGGGGGACATGAAAGGAGTTGGAGGTAGGGACTCAGAGGAACTCAAGGCAGGATATAACTGTATTTTAATTAAAGTTTTTTTAAAAGTTTAAATAATAATAATAATAATAATAATAATAATAATGTCTTTTAAGGGAACGGGATGTAACTATATTTTAATTAAAGGTTTTTTAAAGTTTAAATAATAATAATGTCTTTTAAGGGAAAAAAAAGAGTATTTTATGCCAGGTGCAGTGGCAGTGGCACAGGCGTGGGGGATCTCTGTGAGTGCCAGGTCAGTTCTGTCTATGTAGTGAGTTTCCGGCCAAAGCTCTTCCCAAGGGTAAATCAGAACAGTGCCCTTTCCAACTTAGGAAAGGGCAATTCCTGGGAAGACTTGCGGATAGATTTTGCCCATGTGACGTCTATTTTAATGACCAAATATGGTGCTAGAGAGAGGACTCAACAGCCAAGAACATTTATTGCTCTTGCAGCGGACCTGGTTTCAGTTCCAAGAACCATCTCAGGTAGCCCCTGGCTTCCAAGAAAACTCCCGCTGACAGATTTTTCTCTGGGCCTCCAGCTCACAAGGAAAAATAAACCCGACATGGAGACTTAGATCCATCATGAAAGCTCAGCCTTAGCTGAGGCTTGTTCCTAACCAGCTCTTAGAACGTTTACATTTCTATTCATTTACTTTCTGCCTCGTGGCTTTATCGCCGCATCTCTATATTGCCCATCCTGCTTGCTCTGCGTCTCCTGGAGTCTCCACCTTCTCCCCAGCATCCTCTCTGCCCAGAAATCCCACCTTGCTATTGGCTATTCCTTTTTTTATTTAACCAATCAGAGTGACACATCTTCACAGTGTGCAAAAGATTATTCCACATCAAACTCCTGCTCACACATAAACTCGCATAGGCACATACACATAGATAAGAAATCAAGTTTTTAAAAAAATTAAAGATCAAATATTTACTAATCCTAGCAGGTATCTTTTATGAATAGGTAGAGGCCTTTCCATACACACCTTAAGAGGTTAATATGTTAATTAACATCTTAATAAAAAGAAATAACACCCACTTTGAGGTTCACTGTCACTCTGTAATGTGACAATGCTCCCACATTCTTATTTAAATATATAATGCTGGGCGGTGGTGGCGCACGCCTTTAATCCCAGCACCAGGAGGCAGAAGCAGGTAGATCTCTGTAAGTTCGAGGACAGCCTGGGCTACAGAGTTATGACGGATGTGAAGTGTTTCACCCACCTGGAAAGTACCTGTCCCTTACAGACTTCAATCATCAGTCAAGGTGGAGAGGATGAATGATCTTATAAAGAGGCATCTTACCAAGTTAATGACACAAACACAAACACAAACACACAAAAAAAAGATTAATGTTGGTGCAAGAGACAGCTCTCTGTAGGGAGTGAGGAAAAGGGGTCCACACCCTATCCCCCTCAAGTCCCATTGTACCCAAAACCCCTGCAGCAACCTCCCTGTTGAATGAGAGTGGCCCCCATAGGCTCACATGTTTGAATACTGGTCATCAGGTGAGGGCACTGTTTGAGAAGGATCAGGAGGTGTGGCCTCATTGGAGGAAGAGCCTGCTCGGGATGGGCTTGGAGGTTTCAAAAGGCCAGGCTGAACCCAGATCTGTCTCAGGCTACAGACCAGGATGTAAGTCTCAGCTCCTGCTTTAGTGCCCTCGTGCCGCCTGCTTGCACTGTGACCATAATGGACTGAGCTTCGGAAATTGTAAGCAAGCCCCCGGTTAAATGTTTTCTTTTATGTGAGTCGCATTGCACATGGTGTCTCTTCACAGCAATAGAAAGTAAGACAGCCTTTTACGCAGGCTTTCCTGCTTTCTACAGTCCTAAATGATTAAATCCTGGCTTCCTCCCACACCTGGAATTTCACCAAACTGCAAATGAACTCCTACCAAAGTCTTGCTCTGAGTTATGCCCTCTCAAAATCCACACAGAAAATGAGTCCTGTCAAAACCCAACCTTTGAACCCGCCTGTGGATCAGGCCCCCAGAAGGTCCTCCTCACCACCCTCTACCACCACTATGATCTCAGCACTTGGATTCATTTTTCCAGGTTAAAGCTGGAAAGACGCCACACCCCACTCTCTACTTCCCCAGGGAAGCAACTCTCAGAGAGTTTCCCCACAGCCTGCTCCTGAGACCTCCTGGGGACCTCAGACTCTCACATAAAAACAAAGCAACCAGGTGAGACTACTCCTTTCATGTGTCCTCCTGACTACCATACCCCACAGCACATTCTAGGTGGATACTCCTCCTCTGCCAGAATTCACACTGACGGTTGATTGGACAGGGAATTCAGATTAGAAAGTACACCCTGCTCAACTCTTTTGCTTAACCTCGTCTACTTAGTCCCAGTTCAAAAAGTTCTTATCCCCAATCACCTAGAACATATTCTCAGTCTTTTTTTATTATTATTTATTATGTATACAGTGTTCTGTCTCCATGTATGCCTGCAGTAGAAGAGGGTTCCAAATCTTATTACAGGTGGTGGTGAGTAACCATGTGGTTGCTGGGAACTGAACTCAGGACCTCTGGAAGAGCAGTCAGTGCTCTTAACCACTGAGCCATCTCTCCAGCCCCCATTCTCAGTCTTTACCCACTACTTAATAACCCCAACCCGGAAGACTCCTACATCTGCCCCTCCCTCTCTTCATCTGCATACGTGCAATCTCTGCCCCCTAAGAACACAGATAGAAGCTGATAATCCAACTCCTTTACATGAAAATTTTTGTTTGTTTGTTTTTTGTTTTTTGAGACAGGGTTTCTCTGTAGTTTTGGAGCCTGTCCTAGACTAGCTCTTGTAAACCAGGCTGGTCTCGAACTCACAGAGATCCTCCTGCCTTTGCCTCCCAAGTGCTGGGATTAAAGGTGTGCGCCACCACCGCCCAGCTCATTTATATTTTTTATACTTACCCAATAGTCTAGAAAAAAAATGTATTTCTCTCAAGAGAAGTTAATTAATGAGATGTAGCTAAAATATATCATTCAGTGTTCTTGTTAATTGCCTCGCCTGTCTTCCTGTATTGCAGTGAGAGATGTCTGCAGTCTCTCGTTCACCTCCCCCAGCCCAGCCACTTCATCTCACTTTAACAAGAGAAGGACTAGTTCCTTGCTCTCACTATGAAGGTTAGGCAAAATGTTCCCCGACCTGCCATCAAGTTTTCGTTTGGTGGTGGTGATGGTGGTGGTGGTCAGAGAAAGACGATCACGGTTCTGTTAAAAGCCTGTCCCCATAGTCCTCCCTCCGTCTCTGAATTTGTCGCTTACACAGGCATCTTCAGTTCAGCTGGAATGAGTGTCTTTGACTTGCCGTCTTTGCACTTACAGAAAACTCTGGCTGTTGAGTTTTTGGAGACTGATAAGAGTTGGAACCAGCATCCACTGAAGGTCATGGATGGCAGAACTGGGCGGCTTCATAAGACCCTAAGTTCTCAAGGGGAAGGGGACAGACTTTTAGAAGTGAAAACTCAGAGAGGGCTGGAGAGATGGCTCAGTGGTTAAGAGCATTGCCTGCTCTTCCAAAGGTTCTGAGTTCGATTCCCAGCAACCACATGGTGGCTCACAACCATCTGTAATAAGGTCTGGTGCCGTCTTCTGGCCTGCAGACATACAGACAGAATATTGTATACATAATAAATAAATAAATATTAAAAAAAAACTCAGAGAATTTAACCTTTACCTCAGAGCAGACAAGCCAATAGAGGACATAAAACAAAATGGTCTATGCCAACGAGTAATAATCTTCCAGATGAAATTTTCTTCTTGTTATTCTTAGAATCTGGGTCCCAAAGCCTCAAGTAAACTGTGAGGTTTAACCATACCGAAGAGTCATCCACCACGCAAACTCAGAACCATGTGGATTAAAGATCAAAAGGACTTACAATTGAGAAGCCCTAGGCAGAAACAGCCCAACAGCCAGAGCTGACCTCAGCTTCAGGGTGGGAGGATGTGTCGGGAAACGCAGATATGGCTACCAGCATCAGCATATAGAAAACCTGTGTCTGGGTTAGTCTAGATTCAGCCCTTTGAAAGCAGACTATATATATGTGTGTGTGTGTGTGTGTGTGTGTGTGTGTGTGTGTGTGTATGTATACACACACACATACATATATAAAAGAGAATATATATATATGCACCCCTGGGGAGAGAGGGTTTCCCCAAATCCTTGTACAGCTTTGCCCCTAGTCCAGTATGGTACAGACTGAGTTCCATGGGAAGCAAAATAAGAAAGAAGTTTGGGTTAGAAGAATCGAATAAGGCTTTAAAGTGAGCTAGGAACGTAGCTCAGACGGTGGACTGATTGCCGGGTATTCGTGAAGCCCTGGATCAAATCCCCAGCACCGCTAAGCCCATAGTGGCCCATGCCTGTAATCCCGACATGGAGGTAGAGGCAAGAGAACCCATGCTCAAGATTGTCCTCTATTACAAACCAGATTTGAAGATGCATAAGACCCTCTTGCTCTCAAATAAATAAACAAACAGTAAAATTAAAGAGGAAATTATTCAGAAGGGATGACACAAACAAAGTTCTGGGAAAGAATGAGTTGGCACTTGCAGGAAGAGCCAGAGAATCTCGCTCTTTAGAAGTAGGAAGGAAAATGGATAAAGGTGTTAGGTGCCTTTGGAGCAGTTAGCCCTGTGGCCCCCAAACCCCTCTGAAAGCTACAGACCACCCGCACCGTGAGGACTCAACATCACAGCACCCAGGCCTCTCGTCTCAGTCTTAGTTTGTCAGCTTAAGTCTGTCCTCACCTCACCCTAGATCTGTTCCGATCCTTGAGGATGGTGGCTGCCGTTGCCACATCAAGTCTCACTCAGGCAGGCAGAAACAGGCCAACTCCTGCCAGAGATTTATGCCAACATCGAAATTAGAATCATTTACACATACAAAAGAATACGTGTAGAATGCGTAAGTTCTGAAGCATACTTTCTAAATAGCCACAAACTTCCCAGCAGGTGGAGAACTAGAATAGGGTGGACATTTGGACATTACTGATGCCCCTGTGTGCCTTTCCAACCTGAGTTATTGCCTACTGCATAGCTAATCACGCCATCCTGAATTCTTTCTTCCCTCTCTGTTTGCCCCTTCCTTCCTTCCTTCCTTCCTTCCTTCCTTCCTTCCTTACTTACTTACTTACTTACTTCCTCTCTGAAACTGTGTACACCTATGTGTGCTCATGCACACACAAGATGACCAAAGTAGTTGTTCTGAGGATTCCTCCCCCGGGCAGTGTAAGCACCCTCCACCTTATGTCACCTCATCTGACAAACACAAGTGCAATCCCACCAAAATTTAACCTGAGGAGTTGATAGTTTCTTGACTGACTTATGGAACATGGTGAGTGTCACTTATAAAGGAAAGAGTGACCCCAAGGCCACCTTCACCAAGCACAGATGACAGTTTCCCTACAGTCACAAAGAGGAGTTTTCCCCTCCAATTATCTTTGTCTGTAACAAAATGTATCGTTAAAGTCAGAGGTGACTTTAATGTATTGTTAAAGGCAGTGGTGGCACACACCTTTAATTCCGACATTCAGAAGGCAGAGGCAGGTGGATCTCTGTGAGTTAGAGACTAGCCTGGTCTACAGAGAGAGCTCCAGAATAGCCTGGACTACACAGAGAAACCCTGTCTCAAAATAAAAAGTATTGTTAATTTCAAAATAAAATTTAAAATTAACTAATCTAAGAAGTGTGTAGGAGACATCCTGTTTCCTTGGGTCTAGACTGAAGAGGTCTCAGCTCCAGAACTTCATTATAAAAGCACATCAAAAGTTGTTCCAAGTACTTTTTATCCAGTTGCCTCTGAGTCCTGGATGTACCACATAACACCATCTTCTTTTTACCACTCCCGCCCACACCAGAAGCCTGCACCACATCCCAATGAGCTATTCTTCACGCTGGCAGGGATCTTAAATGACGACCCGTACTTTCAAATCCAATGAATATTTATTAAGCAACTATTCTGTTCAAGAACAATCTCTTTTGGAGCCCCCTAGAGACCCACTTGCAAGAGACAAACAATAGCACTACGGTAGCTGCGCAGCCAGATGCTGAGTAATACTGGCTGAGGGACATCCAGCTTTCCTTCTGTAACTCGAGCTTCTAAAATCACTGCAGCTGTCCCAGCCTTCCCCACGCCTTTAAAACTTTTATAACTTGAGCTGTCACCATGGGACACATCATCTAGAAACAACCTTTAAATCAAGTTGATAAAGTCGAAGAAAACTTTTCTCATCACGACAGCCCTACACCTAATAAGATATGGTCACAATGCATGAGAGTGACGTGTGTCCCCAGAACCACAGAGCAGAAGGCTTTGTCCTTGTAACAAGCTAGGCTGTTCCTCCTCCTCAAACTGAGCTGTGCGGAGTTTGGTTCAGATTTCATAGATTGCTTTACAGAGGTGGTTTTGTGGGACTAATAAGGGGAGGGAGAGATAGAGGAGCCTAGTAATGCGCCACAGGTGCCCTCCTTAAAGAGATTTAACCCTAGCACTCAGGAGACAGAGGCAGGCAGATCTCTGTGAGTTCGAGGCCAGCCTGATCTGCAGAGCAAGTTCCAGGATGGCCGCAGCTACACAGAGCCTTGCCTTGAACAAAACAAAACAAATCCCCAGTGGTGACAAGTTCTTGAGCTTAGGTGTTTGCTCCCACCAATCAAATCTGAATCTCTGTCAAAAGTTATCAACTCATTTATACAGAGGCTAAACTGTGAAGTTGATAGAGTCATGTAGGTGTTAAAAAATGAACGCTAGGGCGGAGGAAGGAGTGTAAGGAGGAGGACTAACACCAGAGATCTTTGAAAAAGCCACATGGAAACCTACTACTGTAGAGTTTCCTAGTGTGTGTGTGTCTGAATATGTGTGTGCGTGGTATGGAGGAGTGTGTGTGCATGTATGTGTGCACGTGTGTGTGTGTGCGTGGTATGGAGGAGTGTGTATGCATGTATGTGTGCGTGTGTGTGGTGTGTAATGTGTGCATGCATACATGTGTGTGTAATGTCTGTGTATGGTGTGGAGGGGTGTGTGTGTGCATGCATGTGTGTGTGTGCGTGGTATGGAGGAGTGTGTATGCATGTATGTGTGCGTGTGTGTCATGTGTAATGTGTGCATGCATACATGTGTGTGTAATATCTGTGTGTGGTGTGGAGGGGTGTGTGTGTGCATGCATGTGTGCATGTGTGTGTGTGTGCGTGGTATGGAGGAGTGTGTGTGCATGTATGTGTGCGTGTGTGTATGTGTGTTATGTGTGCATGCATAGGTGTGTGTGTGTGTATGTAATATCTGTGTGGTGTGGAGGGATGTGTTGTATGTGTGTGTGGTGTCTGTGTGTGGTGTGGAGGGATGTGTTGTATGTGTGTGTGGTGTCTGTGTGTGGTG
>JAQHUG010000664.1:97504-114025 GCA_028555095.1 Dicrostonyx torquatus
AGGTGTGCATGTGTGAGTGTGTGTGTGTGTGTGTGTGTGTGTGTGTGTGTGTGTGTGTGTGTTTACCACGTGGTACCTGTTGGAGGTCAGAGTCCAGCTAGCAGGAGTCTGTCCTTTCCCTCGGGCATGCAGGTATTCAAGGATGGAACTCAGGTTGCCAGGCTTGGCAGCACATGTGTTTGTCCACTGAGCCATCTTACCAGCCCCTACGTAGCTCTTTTAACAAAAGCACATGCTGCTCTTCCAAAGGATCAAGGTTTGTTTGCCAGCACGCACATGGTGGCCTACAGCTGGCCACAGCTCAGGTCTCAGAGCGTCTGGCACAGTCTTCTGATCTTCACATCACCAGACATGAGCATGGCACACACTGCTCTATCAGAGAAGCACTTGTGCATACCCCTACAGGCAGACAAACACTCATACATGAAATAACAGCTTTACATGTTCAGGAGAGGAAAGGAAGGCAAGCCATGAAAAAAATTGCATTGACTATGATGGTACTGCGCTAAGCGTTTTAGATGCATGAACTGAGCATGTTAATACTTAGTTCCTCACCTCGGAAATTTCACAAGGAGGAAAGGCTGCCTACACCCAGAGAAGGAAGATGGAAGAGGCAAGTGACAGTCTCCCCAGAGCCTTCGGACAGAATGAGGCTCTGTCAACAGTCTTATTTGACTTTTGACTCTGAAGAGCTATGAGGGTATAACTATGTTGCTTTAAAATACCGTTAACCTCAAACTACCTGTACTAATGTATAATAGGAGCCATGAGAAGCCATTGACTACCACAAGATTACATTCAAGTCTCATTTCCCAATATCAACCCCACTAATGGGAGTTTGTACAGAAATATTTTGTGCCAGGTAGGCTATATATGTTCCTTATGTCCATGGCCAAGTGGACCATGGTACTTGCTTGACTGGAGGAGAGCCAGTCTTAGCGGAAGACAGTGGCTCTGTCTGTTACTATCACATATGACACAGGCAAACATTTAGTTTCCTCTCCATGGCTCCTGAAGATGTAAAATACAGATTAGAGGCAGTGCCTTAAATAACTTGGGGCTTGGAGACACAGCTCAATGATAGGTCCTTACCTAATACATAAGGGCCCTGGGTTTAAACCCCAGCACCACAAGAAATGATCTAATAGATGTAAAATACTTACAATATGGCCTGATGAATAAGAAATACAGAATATTGTCCCACAATGCTAGTGATACAGGAATTCAGGACAGTGCCTTAGTGGTCAAGTGATTGCCTGGTGTATATAAGGCCCAGAGTTTGATCAACAGCAGCAAACAACAAACAACAAAAACCACCAGAAACCAACCAATGGGATTTCCCTAGAGGAAACCAAGCAGCTGCTCAAGGGAATCGAGGCTGGAAAAGTGTGTGAGCATTAGATAGAGACAAGACCGGGAGGGGGCACCATGATAAGTTAAAGTTGTAAGGAAGAAAACAAAAGAGAGATACAGAGTAAATGGAAGGAGGATTGACAACAGTGAGGAAGGGGTCACATGGAGAGACAGGGCTTCAAGGAAGTAAATATGTTGTGGCCCACAGTGAGCTAGCTACACATGTTGCTATGTCCACAGCTGACTGGACCAGGGACTTACTTGACTGGAGGAGAGCCAGTCTTGGGTCTCAACGGTGGCTCTGTCTGTTATTGCATAAGACACAGGCGAACATTTAACCTCCTCCTTTCTGCAGTTCCTGGAGAAGTTCCCAAAGACACAGACTGTCTTCCAGGAGGAAGGGTGACAGCCTGCCTCTCACAGAAGGGGAATCTCGAACACCAAGTGTGACATAACGAGGGAAGTTAAGGATGTCGGGTCAGAACGCCACCCTGCCAAACTGTGACTGACAGCTGAGTTTTGAAAAACAAACTTAAGTTTGGGTCTCAGTTTCCATGAGTTAGTACTAATATTCATGTATAGCATTTTTGAAGCAGACCAGACTGGGATAAGATCAACAACAACAGGAAAGACATGGGGAGTAGGGTGATGGTGGCTCCCACCTTTAATCCCAGCACTCAGATGGTGGCTCCCACCTTTAATCCCACCCTGTAAGAGGCAGGTAGAGCTCTGCCTCCTACAGGGTGAGATCCTGTGTCACACAACAACAGAAAAGAGACGGGGAGTGACGAACACACTGAGAGTCTGTGAGAGCACAAAGTACGATGCCCGCAGCAGTCAAGTTCTTGGGACTTTTGATTTTATCATTGACAGAGTTGGTTAGCTGGTTACCTTAGTATATCTGAAAATGCTTCAACTCCATATTTGGAGCAACTGTAGAATCCTCCAGAAAAAGCGACTCTTCCCAAAATACTGGAGACATTGACAATCCTGCCCTGAGCCTTCTTCACCAGGAAAAGCATGCTCAGAGTCACCTGGGCCAAACCAACGAGGTTCACTTGAAAGACAGACATGTAGTCCTCGGGTTTCAGCCACTCGATGTAGGAAATTGGTGGGAAAACGGCTGCATTATTAACCAAACCCCAGAGTCCTAAGAGAACAGAATGTAAATCAAGACTTTGGATTTCTGATAAAAGTAGCAATGACTTACATTGGCCAATTTTCCTGCTAATAAACAACTAAAAATTCTAGAGAAAAGAAAAATAAAATTGAGACAAGATCTCCTTCCATAGCCTAGGCCAACCTGCAGCTAATGATCCTTCAACCTCCCAAGTGCTGGGATTACAACTGTGAACTACCATGTACCATGTCTGGAAATATATACATATATATTAATTATAAAATATATTAGTAGCAAGGGGTTTTGGTTTTGGGTTTTTGTACTGGCTGGTTTTATGTCAACATGACACAAGCTAGGGTTATCTGAGAGGAGGAAACCTCAACTGAGAAAATGTTGCTGTAAGTTACAGCTTTAAGGCATTTTTTTAAATTAGAGATTGATGGGGTGGGGACAGCCCATTGTGGATGGTTCCATCCCTGGGCTGGTGGTCCAGGTTTCTATAAGAAAGCAGGCTAAGCAAGCCCTGGGAAGCAAGGCAGTAAGCGGCACTCCTCCATGGCCTCTGCATGTCCTCTCCTGTCTCCAGGTTCCTGCTCTGTTTGAGTTCCTGTCCTGACTCCTTCAGTGATGAGCAGTGATAGTGAAACATAAGCCAAAATAACACCCCTTCTCCCCACGTTGCCTTGCTCATGTTATTTCACAGCAATAGTAATCCTAAAACAGGTTAATTTTGTTGTTGTTTTGTTTGGGGGGGTTGTTGGACTTTTGGGGTTTTTCTTTTTTGTTGTTGTTGCTGCTTGTTTTTTTGTTTCTGGTGTGTGTATGTATACTTGTGTGTGTGTGTGTGCATGCGTGTGTGTGTGTGTGTATGTGTGTGTGTGTGTGTGTGTGTGTGTGTGTGTGTGTGTGTGTGTGGTGTTTGAGACAGGTTCTCTTTATATGGCCCTGACTATCCTGAAATTCACTATGTAGACTTACTTGTCTACCTGCCTCTGCCCAGCATTTAATCCCAAACGCTGTGATTAAAGGCCCACACCACCACTTGGTCCCTGTCAATGGAACACTTTTAAAAGTCAGACCAAAGCTAAGGAATGCAATGATCTAGAGAAAACAAATAGAACCAGGATTGCTGGTTTGAGTTCTTAAGGGAATTTTTAACCACTGTGAACTTCAGCACTTCTGGGGAATGGGGAGGACAATATGCTGGGTTTTAGATTCTAAGAAATGTATTCAGTCAAGAAGAAAGTCATTTTAGGTGGGAGAGTCTCAAGAAAGAATGATGAAACTAGCCGTAGAGGCACATGCCTGTTATCCGAGCACTCAGGAGGCAGAGGCAGGAGAAATGCTGTTAGTTCAAGGCCAGCCTAGTCTACATAGGAGTTCCAGGCTAGTCAAGGCTATACCATGAGACTATCTAAAATAAATAGGATAATAATAATAGCAACACAAGAAAAATCTTGGACTGATGACTCTGGAGGTGAAGCAAACCTTGATGACCTGAGTTTGATCCCTGGAACCCCTGTAAAGATGGAAGGAGAGAATAATCCCCACATGTACACCATGGCACATGCGTGCCCCACACAATAATAACAAATAGTATATTTTAAAGGAAAAAGAGTACTTGGTAAGTTAGATAAGCAGTGAAACTTTCTGGACGAACAGCTAAAGAAATGAAAACCATGTGCATTATTTGAAGTTTAGTAGTGGAGAATGTGGAACCAAAACTTTGGTCGGAGAAATCAAGCATGGTTGTACAAGTCTGTAGTCCCAGCCTGGGTTTCACCAGGCACTGTTTCAGAGAAGAAAAGAAGTCTAAAAGTCTCTTGAACATAAAGAATTGTTTCTTGGAGTTGGAGAAGCAGCTCCAGAGGACCTGGGCTCTATCACCAGTATCCACATGGATCTTTACCACTCTGTTATTCTAGTCCCAGGGTATCCAATGCCTTCTCCTAGCTTCCATGGGACATAAGTGGTACAGAGACATCCATGAAGGTGAAACACCCATAACACATAAAATCATTAAGTTTTTTAGAAAATTTAGTAAGTTTGTCTATAAATGTATGGAGTTCATTTTCCATATAACATGCAAACATTCTCAAGGAAATGAGACACTACAAAAGGTCACGACACCTTGATTTAGAGTCAGTAGGCCATATGTACCTAGAAATTCTAACTTAACAGTAAGTTTCTGTTGCTAAAAACACACACTTGAGTCATAGAACATGGAAAGGTCAAGCTGGTGCTGATCTAGAAACTTCACCGCTACCAACTCTTCTTCACGGTCATAAAGTGCTGTCTTATCTGAGAAAACTAATCACCAATCTTCCCCAGTCACAAAGCCCTGCGAACCATGATAGTGACTGGCCTGGCAAGACCAGCTCGCTGGAGCAACAGCGACACAAACATCATGGGATAACTCACTATCTTCTGCTTGGATTTAAAACCCTTACCTGGCACTGTTACCAGGTCACAGGTCACAGGTTCTAGGGGAGACTCTACCACTATTCTGATAAGCAGATATAGTGTTAAAATGGTTCCTTGTGAGTTACCATTTCATCCACAGATTAATGCGTCTCTCAGCCCTTATCAGAGGAGCTTCCATTTTTCATAGATGGTGATAAATACAGAGACCCAATAACTGATCAAAGTACAGAAAATGAGACTTCAAAATGCCCAGACTTAAATGAGACATCTGTATCATACTCCTGACCCCAAGGTTCAGAAATCTTACAGAGGAAGGGACAAAAGGGCTGTAAGAACCAGAGGCACAAGGAAACCGCATATTCAGGACACACAGGGAGAGCTGCATGTACAAACTCACAGCGGTTGTGACGACACACACAGGAGAGCTGCACGTACAAACTCACAGCTGTTGTGATGACACACACAGGGAGAGCTGCACGTACAAACTCACAGCTGTTGTGACGACACACACAGGGAGAGCTGCACGTACAAACTCACAGCAGTTGTGATGACACACAGAGAGAGAGAGTTGCACATATGAACTCACAGTGGTTGTGACGACACACACAAGGAGAGCTGCACATATGAACTCACAGTGGTTATGATGACACACACAGGGAGAGCTGCACGTACAAACTCACAGCGGTTGTGACAACACGCACAAGACCTGTGCAAATTCAACCAGACATAATTCCTACATGGAGAGAAAAGGTGAGCACAAAGTCGCACCCGTAGCAGAGGAGCTCTTGGCAATTGGTAGCTGCTGGGAGTGTGGCCTCTGGTGAACTGACCACACTCTAGTGGAAGGCTACACGTCCAAAAACATACAGAGTACAAGTTGGATTTGATTGGTGGAAGAAGACGGAGAAGAAGGAAAAGACACAAAGTTGGGTAGAAAAGGACAGGTGGATCTGAGAGAAGTTAGGAGAGGCATGGATATGATCAAAACATACTCTGAAATCCTAAAAAAAAAAAAAAGAAGAAGAAGAAGAAAGAAAGTAAAAGAAAAAAGAAAAAAACTTAATAAACAGCTTTTTTATTTTTTAATTTAATTTTATTTTATTTTTGGTTTTCCGAGACAGGGTTTCTCTGTGGCTTTGGAGCCTGTCCTGGAACTAGCTCTTGTAGACCAGGCTGGCCCCGAACTCACAGAGATTAACCTGCCTCTGCCTCCCAAGTGCTGGGATTAAAGGCATGAGCCACCACAGCCCAGCTTTTTAATTTATTTTTAATAAATAGCTCTTTTAAGACAGAGATTACGGCAGTATGCCCAAGACCTTCACAAGCTCAAGCTAAACAAAATCCCTGCACAGAAAAGGGGAAGTGGGCACAGATCCCATTGCTAACCCAGACGCTGTAACAGTGAGAGAGAAGTCAGCTTCCTTCCGTGCTGACACTAGCTGGGCACAGCAACACGGTCTAGGGCAGGCCCCTGCTCAGGAGCAGTCGGGCAGCACAAACCAGGCTCCGTGCTTTTCAGCGCCTTTTTCCTTTGGCTTTTATTTTTAGGAGAGAGAAAGAGCGTGACGTTGGCTTAGGATAGGGGGCTGGAAGGAGTTGGGGGACAGAAAAGAATATGAAAAATATATACTGCATGAAATTATCAAAGAATGAGTTTTAGGAACTGGAAAAATGGGTCAGAGGCTAAGAGCACTGACTGATCTTCCAGAGGTCCTGAGTTCAATTCCCAGCATCCACATGGTGACTCACAACCATCTGTAATGAGATCTAGTGCCCTCTTCTGGTATGCAGGCTCACATGCCAGAACACTGTATACATAATAAACAAATAATTTTTAAATGAATTTTAGAATGAAAATAGATAACTATCACTATACTGACTATTTTAAAAAGAAAAAAAAAGACAGTCCTTCAAGTGACAAAGTGTTTTAAAACATGTTTTTGGCACGTAAACACTATAAAACTTGGAATATTTCTGCCTAAACAAAAAGTGAAAATATTTCTTTGTACCTCTGTTCCCAACACGCTCCTTCACCCACTGAGTGGCGGCCACAATGCTCTCTGTCTTGGTGACATCAAGGATCACTGTCTCCAGCCTGTCTGATGTCTTGTTCCTCAGCTCCTCGGCTCCCTTCTCCGTCAGACATGCAGCCAGCACCCTCATGCCTCTCCTGTCCAGCTGTCTGGCCAGCAGGTTCCCAAAGCCTGAATCACATCCCGTGATGAAGACATGCTTGTCTTGGAGATGGCTCACCACCTGCCTCTCACGGTACCAACGCAGAAGGTAGTAAAGGCCCACAAGGGTCACCAGGTAGAGCCACATTTTGAGGGAATATCCTTGAATGAAAAGAGAATAGATGTCATGCAAATGGCTTTGGATGTAGTTTAGTGGAAGGTAACTCGCACCAGCCCTGGACTTGATTGCCGGTAAGAAAAACAGAGAACGCAGTGCAGTGTGTCAGATACCTTAACAGAAGTCATATACCCAGCGCCAGGTGCTGTCCTATGTCAGGTTTTAGGCCATCCTAGGCTGTGTGAGAGGAGACAGAAGAAGAAAAGCTGCATGTGCTACAAAGAAAGAAAAAGGTGTGGAGGGGACGCGGGGCGCAGCTCAGCAGTTAAGAGTCTTCCAGCGGATCCAGATTCAGTGCCCAGCACCCACATGTCAGCTAGCAACCGTCTGAAATCCAGTCCCAGGGTTCTGATCCGATGCCTGCTTCTGGTTTCTGAGGGCACAGCATCACATGGTGGGTGCATAGACACGCGTGCCCACAGGCAACACATCTACACACATAAAACAAACATTGAAAAATTAAAGATAGTACAGTGGCAGTTGAGGGTAAATTAAACAGGGATTTGTTTGTGGGGAAATCAGAAGGCCCAATAGCTTGTGTGAGATACGACGTGCAAAGCAATTTGTAATCTGCAATCTGCATCGCTGCTGAAACCGATTCCATTGGCTGGGACGTATCTCCCCGGGTATAGCGCCTGCTTATACCAAGCATTAGGCCTTGAGTTAGAGCTCAACACTTTATAAGCCAAATGTGGTGGCACACACCGTAATCCCAGCACCCCAAGGTAGAGGCGGGAGGATTAGACATTTGACATCACCCTCATTTGTCACACAGAAAGTCTGAGGTTTCATGAGACCCTGTCTCAAAGAAGATAATGAAGTACATTTGACATGAAAGCGAAAACTTCTCAGGGAGAAAGAGGACCAACAGAAGGTGGTAAGAAAAAGGGGACAAATGTGTGAGCATCAAAATGAAAAGGCCGTGCAGTAGCCCATTGCTTTACAGGCTAGCTACAGAAACGATTTTAGGACTGGAGAGATGGCGCAGAGCTTAAGAACACTGCCTGCTCTTCCAGAGGTCCTGAGTTAATTCCCAGCATCCATTTGGTGAGAACTGGCGCTCTCTTCTGGCCTGAAGATATACATGCAAGCAGAACACTGTGTGCATTAGTAAATAAATCTTAAAAGGGGAGATGAGTTTTGCAGTTGCCCGTTTCTGTGTGGAGTCCTGAAGAACTACTCACCGTGTCTGTCAGTCCCTAAGTGTTGGCTAAAGAATCTAATCACTATGAATAAAGGTCAAAGGTAAGTGTGGAGGTGCAAAGACCTGACGAGGCCGCCCCACAATGCCTGCAAGAAAAGACTCAACACAATTCGGATTCCTTAGCTCATCATAAAATCTCCCCCGTTACTCGACCCAACATCCTGTCTCTTAGTTCATTCTCTCTAGCCCTCTCTTTAATTTTTTTGAGACAAGATCTCATTATATATCCCTGGCTGTCCTGGAACTCCTCACAGAGACTTGCCCGCCTCTGCCTACTGAGTATAAAAGGTGTCCAACAGTGACCTGGCTTTGCCATGTTCTTTCTTATAGCCTACTCTTTAACCTTAGCAAGAGTTTCCAGTATGCCACAGAAGACAGGTTTTTCTGGTTTTTTAATGACTTTACACGGTTGCTCAGGCTGTCCTTGAACACCTGGGTTCAGATAATTCTCAGTCTCCCACGTAAGCTGGAACAAAAGACTGGCTACCGCGTCCAGAAGTACAGGTTTTGCATTACCTCTGTATATGTTTCTCTCTGTACTTCTTTCTTTTTTCCCAATCCTTATCCACTTAGCAAGTAATACTTATAACTGGGTGGTGGTGGCATGCACCTTTAATCCCAGGGAGGCAAAGGCAAACAGATCTCTGAGTTTGAGGCCAACCTGGTTGACAGAGTGAGGTCCAGGACAGTTAGGGATACATAGAGAAACCCTATCTTGAAAAGAGAGAGAGAGAGAGAGAGAGAGAGAGAGAGAGAGAGAGAGAAGAAAATAATACTTATATATTTTATATATTATTGGAGTCAGATCAAACATTAATTCAACATTTACCCTGAATCAGACAGTCAGAAACTGTGAGGCACTGATGCACAACCATCAATAAAACAATCCGTTTGAACCAGGTGTGGCAGCAGGTTGCCTATAATCCCCGTACTAGTCAGGCTAAGGCAGGGGGATTATATCAAGTTGAAAGACAACCAGGGCTACAAATTAAGACCCTACCACAAACAACCAAAAACAAATGACTAAAACCTCAGTCCATTCTCTGCTGAATCTTCAGTCTTAGTGTGAAAACAGAGCAGAAAATGCAGTATCTGATGTGGCCACTGAATCAGGTGCCCATGGTGCAGTCAGTCCCCACCCATGCTCAAGCAAGGAACCCTAATTAAACTCAAAGGGTCTCTTGCCCAAAAAGACTTAACAGTAGGGGCTGGTTAGGAAAGGGAGTTCCATAGTAGTGTGAGAGGAATAAGAGATGTGAACGGAGGGAAATACGATCAAATCACATTACATACACATGGGCTCTAGAGGAGACGAGTCAATAGAATAAAAATATGTTACAAAGGCAATGTTTAGATTGGCTTACACAATACGCGCTGACCGTCTGCGGAGACTGTCTGACTGTTAAACAGGCTGAGAACCCAGTCGCTCAGTGGTCCCCGTCTGTCCTGGAAGGCCTTGGGGATTCCTGGAGGGCCTCTGGTCTTCAGTCTATGGTCTTCAGCCAAGAAAGCAGAGTTCCAATGTTAATGAAGGGTGGCATCTCTCGCTGGTACGGGGTAAGGCATGCTTGCAAAAAAAAAAAAAAATCACCTGCTTCTCCCTCAGACTTTGTGTCTAGGCCTCTGCCAGAAGGTGCCACCCACTTTGGGGAGGGCCATCCTCCTTCAGCTAATCCTTCCAGAAAATACTCTTACAAACCTGCCCAGAAGCATTTTTCTTAGTTGATTCCAGATCTGATCAAGTTGACAGCCTGAAAGATTAACTATCAAAATTTTACCCTTTGTCACCTTGACACCAATCACCCCCTCATTTCATACCTGCTTTCTAAATAAAAACAACAACATCATAATTGCACCTAGCTATCCTGTATACAACTAAAAATGCACTTTCTTTTTTTTTGTAGTTTTTTGAAACAGGGTCTCACTGTGTAGCTCTGGCTGTCCTAGAACTTGTTATGTAGACCAGGTTGGTTTTGAATTCACAAAAACTGGTTCTGTGCCTCCGAAATGTGAACACCACCACACCTAGCTACCGTCTTTTTTAAGTGGTATTTTTATCAGTTCTTTGAGGGTTTCTTTCATACATGCACGCTAAACATTCTGATCCTATTAACACCTCACCTCTCCCCCAACTCCTCCCAGATCCACCCCCACCTCCTCACCCTCCTTCCAACTTCATGTCCTTTTAAAAACATTTATGTATTTTTTTAATGTGCATGAATGTGCCTGGTGCCTGCATAGGTCAGAAAGGGGCATCAGATCCCCTGGTACTGGAGTTAGACAGTCGTGAGCTGCCAGGTAGGTGCTGGGAATTGAACCCAGGTCCTCTAGAGTGCAGCAAGCACTCTTAACCACTAAGACATCCCTCTCCTGCCACCTCATTGTTGTTGTTGTTCTTCATTTGTTTTTAATAACTCACTAAATCCACTCAGTGCTGCCCATATACATACAGTGTAGGGTCGTGCCCTGGAGGATGGTCAGCCTACCATCTTTAAAGAGCACACCCTTAAGGAAAATCATTCTTTCTCCCCAGAAGCTGCTGTGGGACAATGGTCTTGTACTGTGTAAAGATTTGTCACTTGTACTTTAATAAAATGCTGATCGGTCAGTCACCAGGCAGGAAGTATAGGCAAGCGATGAGAACAGGAGAATTTTGGGAAGAGGAATGAGGCAGTCTGCAGGTCATCACTTAGCCTCATAGGAAGCAAGATGAGAATGCCTCACTGATAAAGGTACCAAGCCACATGGCTAACACAGTCAGGAATTATGGGCTAATTTAAGATGTAAGAATTAGTTAAAAGGAAGCCTGAGCTACTAGGCCAACCAGTTTATAATTAATGTAAACCTCTGTGTGTTTCTTTGGGACTGAACAGCTGCAGAACCAGGTGTGGTATGTATACACTCATACATTCAGGCATGCACACACATATACAAAAATAAACAAATCTTTAAAGCACACATGCACATGCATACACCAGGCGTGTCAATCTACACTCTAACAAAGGCAATTCTTCAACTGAGCACCCTGCTTCAAAGGTGACGGTAGTTGAGGGATTATGGGAGAAGGATTAATACCAAACATTTTCAAGAAGGGGTTCACAAACTCTCACCCCATCCTAGGAGCTTTTGGTAATTGATGGCTCCACCTGGAATGAGGGTGAGTTTTTTCTAGAGCTGTGGCCCCTGAGGGTCTACCCATGTTCCATTCCTACACGCTTGTACATACTGGCAGTACTAAGTGGTTTTTTAAAGAAGAGCACATGAAGATGGGAGGGAAAACTGATGAGGGTAGATAGGGGAGCATTAGAGATGAGAAAATGGGGGTGGATTTGACCAAAGCACATTACACGCATGCATGAAATTCTCAAACAATAAAAAGAATAACTTTGGCCAGGCGGTGGTGGCGCACGCCTTTAATCCCAGCACTCGGGAGGCAGAGGCAGGCGTATCTTTGTGAGTTCGAGACCAGCCTGGTCTATAAGAGCTAGTTCCAGTGCAGGCTTCAAAGCCACAGAGAAACCCTGTCTCGAAAAACCAAAAAAAAAAAAAAAGAAAAAGAATAACTTTTCCAGTATTGTAGCAAGATCCTTCCTCAAGCAGATCTGGTCACCACTCTAGGAGTTCTGGGTTTTCAAACTGGCTCCAGTCTGAAACTAGTTAAGGGGCCTGAATTTTCTACTGTTGCTCTTCAAGGTAGCTGTGGTGGTTTGATGACAATGGACTAAACCTCTGAACTGTAAGAGAGCCACCCCAATTATATGTTTCATTTGGGGTTGGGATTTAGATCAGCGGTAGAGTGCTTAACAAGCTTAAGACACTGGGTTCGGTAAGCTCCAGAAAAAAATAATTTTCTCCTTCATAAGAGTTGCCATGGTCATGGTGCCTCTTCACAGCAATAGAAACCCCTGCTGAGACAGTAGCCTTGCATTAATTTGTTCTAGAAATTTTCTGCGTGTATAGACTAAGCTTTCTACCTACATCACTTCTGGGAATTTATTTGGGAACTGGCTAAAGGTCGACTCAGACCACTGTAAATATTGCTTTCTCACACTATACACTACAACAAGTATGCTCGCCTTGCCTCCCTGGTGCTGACACAAGGCCCTCGACCCTCTGTGATCCATGATCCAATTAGACCATCGCATTTACCGCAATGAGCAGCCACAGTTCCCACGGTAAGTTCTCTCTGGTATAGAGAGAAGGGCAAGGACAACCCTCTTCAAGTACACTGCGCTCCTCACACTAATCTACTTCTTATGGTATTCATGAAGAGCAATTCTTCTGGATCATGTCATGCACATGGCCACCACGTGTGCACACACGTGCACACGCGCATGCACACACACACACACAAAATACTATTACACAGCAAAAAGTGTAAGTAGCCAAATAGTACCTACTTATAATATAGCTCTATTTACACGCAGAGACTATTTTGCATTCACTTTATTTAGAACCTAGGGTTTCATGCATACTGGACAAGTGCTCTGCCACTGAGCCACATCCCAGCCCTCCTTTCACTTTCTATGTGAAGTGGAATCTCACCTGATTGTCTAAGCTGGGCTTAAACTCACTCTGTAGGCCACACGCACATATTTGAGTTTCTGTTTGTTTTTGTCTTCTTTTTCTTTTGAGAAAGGGCCTCAGATAGCCCAGGCTGGCCTCAAACTTGTTATGTAGCTGAGGATGACCTTAAATTTCTGAGCCTCCTCCCTCTTCATCTCAGCATGCTCCATCTTACCCATTTTCTGCAATGTAGGGGCCTGACCCCAGGGCTTCATGCATGCTAAGGAAACACTTGACCAGCTGAACCGCATCCCCAAGCCACACATACACATTTTAAAAATACTTTATTTATTTATTTATTTATTTATTTATTTGTGTGTGTGTGTGTGTGTGCTCACGAGTGCTTTTAATTGCTAAGCCATCTCTTTGGTCCTTATAAGTACACATTTTTAAACTTGCAAAATAAGGGACAGGAAAGTGTTATGCAAAGGCAAATATGATCAAAATACATGATAAACATGAAACCCATCACTGTGTATAATTAATATATGATAACAAAAACTAAAAAATACATGCAAAAAAGTCACATATTATTGACAAGATACATTTGCATAAAATTAGCAATCATAAATGTGGGAATCATAAATGCTAATGGTAGGAAACCTAATATCCAGATTAACTTCAGGGAGAAAGGTATTTATTCACAGGGACCTTCAAATGTTCTTGTGAAGAATATAAAAAACATATGTGGTGGTTTGAATAAAAATGGTTCCCATAGGCTCATATAGTTGAACGTTTGGTCTCCAAGGAGTGAAACTTATTGCAAGGATTAGAAGGTGTGGTCTTGTTGGAAGAGGGGTGTCATTGGGGATGGGCTTTAAGGTTCCAAAAGTCCATGCCAGGCCCAATGTCTCTCTGTCCCCCCACCTGTCTGTATCAGGGTGTAAAGCTCTCAGCTACTTCTCCAGCACCATGCATATGGCCATGCTTCCACCAAGATGATAATGGATTAACCTCTAAAGCTATAAACAAGCCCCCAATTAAATACTTTCTCTTACAAGAGTTGCCTTGGTCATGGTGTCTCTTCATAGCTACAGGACAGTGACTAAGACAATGTAATGATTGATAATATCGCAAAAGTTGTTTATTATTTTGTTTGCCTTAAGTAGAAGATACAGAAAGGTTGCCTGGAAGCAGGAACTCTTCACAAAAGAGGGAAAAGAAGGATTTGAAAATTAAAAGGGGGGGCTTCTAGGTATTGTGAACCATGTGTACAAAAGCATAGGTGCTTTGGAAACTCTCAAGTGCTTCAGGAGTGCTTAAGGCCTAGGGCTGGCTCGGTGGTACAAAGTTTGCATGTGAAGCCCTCAGTCCAATCCTGAGCACATCAATAAACAAATAAACTGATTTACACCACCAAAGTTCAAAGTTCAAATGAAGCAAAGGCATATGAAATTAAAGAATCAAGGAAGGGCTGAGTGTGGTGGCACAAGCCTGTGACCTAGCTAGTAAGGAAGCTCAGACCAGAGGACTGGAAGTCCAGAGCCTGCCTTGGATACATAGCAAGTTCAAGGCCAGGCTAGACAACTTAGTGATACTCTGTCTCCAGAATAAAAATGTTTGAGGTGACCGGCAAAAGCAGTGGTAATCTGAATTCGGGTAACAACAGAAAGAAGAGAGCATATTCCAGAGATACAGGAGCCAGGAAGGACAGCTTATTGATGGCTTTGATGAGGGGGAAGAAGAGGAAGAAAGCTCCCAGTGACTCCCATATTCTTCTCCTGGGCAAATAGGTTTATAGTCCAGCACAGAACAGTGAGAAAGACCAGGGAAACAGGGAGCAGGTCTGCCTGCTGGCTTTGCAGCCCACTGTAGAAGCTGTCTGTACCAACCATTCCATAAGACAGCTCTGGCAAAGATCGTCAATGACGTCCTACTTGCCCAAAGTGATGGGCATGCTCTTGATCTCTTCCCTCTTCTTGGCTCACATGAAATCATCCCAGCTCCACTGTTCTTCACTCTCTTTGGCCCTTACTCTCTTCTTTTCCTCAACTCAGTTTTAAAAGAATATATGTAACAATCTTATCCTGGCCTCCTCCTCTCTTCTCACTATACACGGTCTTGTTTGGTGATCTCGGTCGTCATCCTGACCTGAACTCAAGTGATCCCAAATCTCTGATTTCATCCCCAATCTCTCTTCTAGAGTCGAGTCTCTAATTTCCAATTGCCTGCTGAACACCTCCCACCTGGGTCATTTTGTCAACTTAGAGCCCTTGCTTTATAAGTCGGCCCTGTGCTGGCTACTAAAAACGGAGGCTCGTAAAGTGGACGTGCTATTTGAACCCTTAGAATTTAAGTCTTTGCTTTCTATTGACTAATTTGGTTAAGTGCTGGGCTCAAACCCAAGCCCTCAAAAATGCTAAGCACTACCATAGGACTGCATACTCCAGCTGTAGAATTCATGGTCTTAATAGAAAAAGCAGATAGTAAACATATAGTGTACCCAAAATGCAGGACCCACTGCTCATACATTGCACCGCCAGACACTATGTAAGGACTAGGAAAGAGAAGCAAAGGGTACTTTCAGGGTGGATCACAGTAATACCATGTACTCAACCTGTTCATGGTTTGTGGCAGTCTGATCTTCCTCCTTTTTTATGTCTGTACAAGTATCCCCAATTTGTACGTCAACTCAAAAAATATTTAACACACTTATCAATACTTAGGAGGTATGAGCAAATTCCCTTCCACCCAGTTGCCCTAGTCCACAATGTGATAATTGTTTTAATCCCTTTCCTCTTCCCCACACGTAGATAACATTAATTCTGCCTCCTTAAGTTGCCATACCCATCCCCTTCCAACTGCCTAGTTCAATTTGTGATCTGCTTCCAGCCACAGTATCTAGAATTGCCCCTCCTACTTCTCCCCTCCTACTTGCCAGCCTACTTGTGGCTCTAGAATTTATTTCTAAAACACAATTCTGATTCTGTTTCTCCAGTGATTAAACCCAGCAGTGAGGTGATATGGACCATCCGAGAGTCGCAGGGCTGTGAATCATGAGGTGGAAGCAAGCATAGGCAACACGGGGAGAAAACAGCATGGCTCCCCACGGTCTTTGGATAAATACAAATTTCTATGAGAAGAGCAGAGCTTGATATTGTGTTTTGATTTAAGTCTGATGACCTTTTATTTTCGGCAGGCTGCAGAGAGAGGGCTAGATCCAGAGTAAATGTAGCTTTACGAACGACAAGAAAATACACAAGCACCCAGTTACTCAATAAAAGTCTAGGATGTTAACGTATAGGTTAAAAGCTTTAAATGTCTCCATTTTCCATAGCAACTATGTGACATAGATTACAGAACACGTGCAATGTTCTGTCATGAATGTTTTATGGCCTTTGTGGCCGTCGCTTGCTTTGAGCTTAAAAAAAAATATTCCCGTGGGATTAAATAAAAACTTTCTCATTAAACAAATACAGTGTTTGCACAAACAAACTTGGCTGGTTTGCTGTAGTGTTTGATATTATTATTAAATGTAAGATGGATGTGGCCTTGAGACATC
>JAQHUG010000664.1:151017-169740 GCA_028555095.1 Dicrostonyx torquatus
CCTTCCACCCATGTCGGTTCTGGGATTTGAACTCAGGTCTTCAGGCTTGGTGGTAAGTGCCCCCCCCCACTGACCCATCTTGCCAGCCAAGTTCTTTGAATTCCCATTCTGTACTGGATCAGCCTATAATGTGGGCTTCAACAAATGTAAAACAATCTTTATATATGGTATGAATTTAATAAAAGCATTAAACTAATCAGAATAGGGAAATAAATGGTTTTATTTCCCTTTACTAATTTTCACTTTAAGACCATATTTTCAGTTTTTAAATTTTGTTTTCTATTCTGTTTTAGATTTACAAAAAGATTTCTGAAGAAAACAACTTCCATCAAACGAATGCGTTCTACCTTTAACCATGGACCAAATATTTTAAGAATCATTTAATAAATGTGGTAGAATCGTCTATGTGCCTTAATCCTTAAAGCAGAGTACCCTTCCTCTGGTAACTAAACCAACCAGTTTCAAAGATAAGAGTTAGATCAACAGTACTAGGACCTAATAGAATGTTCTTTTTCAGGTAATTTCAAGTTTAGCTTCTTTCTCCCTCAGAAACTGGATTAGTTTTCCACAAAGAGAAGCATCTTTAAAATGTAACCAATTTAGACCCAGGCATGGTGCAGTATGCTTTTAATCCCAGCACTTAGGAGGCAGAAGCAGGTGGATCTCTGAGTTTGAGGCTAGCCTGGTCTACAAAGCTAGTTCCGGGACAGCCAGAGTTGTTACATGGAGAAACCCTGTCTTGGAAAACCAAGGAAAAAAAGTAGCCAACTTAACCCAAACAGAAACTATTGCAGGGTGTGAGGACGTAATGGGCACGCCATTCACCCAGCATGCAGAGGTGGAGCAGGTAGGACTGTGTTTCAGAGAGCCTGGTCTGTGTCTCAAGTTCTAGGCCAGCAGGGTTAAAGACTTATGGTGGCGCACACCTTTAACCCCAGCACTCCTTAGAGGCAGGAAGATCTCTGTGAGTTCAAGGCCAGACTGGTCTACAAAGAAAGAATTACATTGTGAGACCCTGTCTCAATTAAATAAATAATCATATGTGTGTGTTATGTATATTATTGTATATACTTATTGTATACTATCTATAGTATGTATTATTGTAATACAGGTTATAGTATGTGTTATATACTATATACACTAAATATAGTATATATATACACTATATATAGTATGTATATATATATATATATATACACGCACACACATGTATGTGTGATTTCAGAATTTCCTAGTCCTTGTAAAGTCTACTACCCCCATTAATCCTGATTTACTCATCCTAATTCTCATTGATTATACTCGAATTCTCAATACAGTTTTTTTTTTTCCTTTATCTCTGTCATTAGGGTGGGTATTTCACCTGCAGGTATGTCTGTGCATGCAATACCACCAGAGCTCAGAACAGTTTGAGTTCCCCCAGGAGTTGGGAGTTACAGACAGAAGTGCTTGTAGGTGCTGATAATTAAACCCGGCCCTCTGAAACAGCAGTAGCCCAGATTTTATTATTTACTTACTTGTGCATGTGCTCTTGTGCTTGTGTCTGCTCTCTCCCACCTTTCGATGGGTTTCATGGATGGATGTCTCTCCAGTCACCAGACATACACAGTGAGCACCTGTACCAGATGGAACCTGGCCAGCCCAGTTTACCTTTCAGAACATTTAAATGTCTCAACGCTTCCTATAAAACACAGCCAGTTAAATCAAGTAAGTGTTAAACTAGGCAGATATGGTGGTGCAGAGCTGTAAGCCCAACCCTGGGAGGACTGCAGCAAGTTCGAGGCTAGCTTGGGCATACAGAGATTCTGCTTTAACACAAATAGGCAAAAACCCTTCAGGTGACATAAGCAGTCCAGGTTCAGATTTGTTGATCTTTTTGTAGAACTAAGATGGTGTGTAAATCAGCATCTTATTTAACAAAATATTAGTTTTACAGTATATTCTGTTTCCAAAGAGTATGTGTGAGGTCTTTTGAGACATGCTGTCGATATCTAGCCCAGGCTGATTCTAAATTTGCCAGGTTCAGAGGCAAGTGCATCTCTATGAGTCAGCCTGATCTACATATTAAAACCTTGTCTCAAAAATACTTGGCAATTGAAGGCTTGATAGCCCACGCCCTTAATTACAGCACTCGGGAAAAGCAGAGGCAGGTGATTCCTAGGTGAGTTTGAACCCAGCCAGGACTACATAAAGAGGCCTTGTCTCAAAACAAAAAGCCTCGCACGCGATTCTGTGTTGCTGTTTTGCTGAGAATGGCTTAGAACCTCCGACCCTGCTTCCACCTCTCAAATGCTGGTTTGCAGGCTCGCAGGCTTGTACCACCGTTTCCCGATTTTTACGTGGAGCTGGGGACTTCTTGTACACTAGTCAATCACTCTACTAACCAAGCTACAATCCTACGCTGTCTCTAAAATGGGTAAGTTTTAGAATATCTGAGAAGTGCCCACAATATCAGGCCAAGCGAATTGTGTTTAAGCTGGTGTGTGTACCCCTGGCTGTCCTCGAACTCAAGAGATCCGCCTGCCTCTACCTCCCGAGTGCTGGGTTAAAGCGGTTTTCCCGGAGAGAACCCGGCTTTCGCTGCCCTAAATCGTCTATCCCAAAATTAAAACAAGTAGGAAGTAACAGGGCCGCTTCTCTCCAATGGCGCGGACAAATATAGGGACGGCGTTTAGACAACTGTCGCGACTCCGCTTTGGGTCTCCGGGCGCGTCCCTCGGGGTCAAGGCCACGGCGGGGCGGCTCCAGCCAGGCCCGGGCGTCCTCTTCGGAATTCATAGCCTTATTTAGGCGGCGCCACCAGCACGCCTGGCGAACAGCTGCTCGGATCGCCAGAGGAAGTGCAGGCCGGCGCGCCTGACCCGGAAGCACATGCTGGTCCCGCCCCCTAGGCTCCCGGCTTCCTTCTGCAACAGCGTGGGTCACGCTCTCGCTCGCTCTCTTTCCGCCGCCATCTTGGTTCCGCGTCCTCCGCACAGTAAGTGCCGCTTGCCTCTCAGCTCTCCATCCGTAGCCATCCTCCCTTGTCGCGAGCCCGGAGGCCCCGGGGCTTTCGTTACGGAGCGTCGGCGGCGGTGCGGGGCTCAGACTCCCCGCTCGTACCCGGGCCTCCGGACAAAATGGGGCCCGCGGTAGGGGTCCAGGCAGAAGCAGGAGCGGAGGGCTCCGGGTCGTGCCTGGAGTCCGGGCGTGAGGACGTGGGAGCCATTGCAGGCGGGCAGGAGGGATCGGGTGCACCCGCACCGGGGAGCCCTTGCAGGGACCCCGAGGAGGCTGGGAGTGACGCTCCCGACACCGCTCGTCCTGTGCCGGGGCTTGGTGGGACCGATGGTCCCTGTCGTCTTCTTGCTCCCAGAAGTCAGGGAATCCGGGGTCCCGGGCCAAGCGGCGAGCGTGTTAGGACGGGGAGGGTCCCGCGGTCTCGGGATGGGGAGCCAGAGCTCGGATTGCTGGCCTTGGGGGTGAGAAGGGCGAACTGGGCGGAACTCGGGCCGCGGGAAGGAAGGCGGCGGCTGCTCAGTGGAGCCGCTCGGCTCGGGTCCCTTCTCAGCGCCGAGGGTCGTGTCATCCTCACGCTGCTGCCGTCGCCCGCTCCCGAGCCCTCGTGCTTGGCGTTTCTTACCTGCCTTATGCAGGTGGTTTGGTTTGGTGTTTTCAGAGTACTTGACTCTGGGCGGGTGCATTCCCGCAGTTAATTCAGGCTTCCTGTTTATTCCCTTCAGAAATGCCTGGCGAAGCCACAGAAACCGTCCCTGCCACAGAGCAGGAGCTGCCACAGCCCCAGGCTGAGACAGGTAGGTGCCCATAGCTCTCTTGCTGTCAACTAAAATTGATGGTAAAGCCACGCTTGGTGGCCAAGATGGCAAACACAGGTCTGCGTTTTGTTGCTCACTGCTATTTAAATACAGTTGTAAGGTGGGGTTGTAGCTTTGGTGTAAATTTTATCTTGTCGGCACCAGGGGAATTCCTTAGAGGAAGAGAATAAAAAAATTGTCTTTAAGCCAGCCCCTGGCTCGCTGTGTGTGTGTCACACCAGCCGCTTGAAAAACTCCTCTGTGGCGCTCCACATCATATACGAAACCTGAGCGGGGCAGGCAGAGCAGAGCCTGGGTGGTTCTAGTCTGTTGAAACGAGGTGCCAGAGGCAGGCCAAGGAGACCTGAGCTTTGGTGGAGCTGGCCAGCAAGTTACATCAAGGTTTTAGATAGCCGTGATTGAGTCACATGTCTGGATGAGCTATGTGCGGCTGTTAAGTGTTTACTGAGGGCCTCAGCCTAAGCTAGTTGACCTGTAGGGATTGAAAAAGCTGGGGTACTTACAGTGTGTTGGAATAGTTTCATTTTATGGAACCCAGTGCTGAAATAAATAAATGTATTTCAACTGAAACAGAACGTAGAGTGCAGATAGACTTGAATGCTGGTTAACACGTTTTGATAGGAAACTTGAAAAGAATGTGAAATGGTCTTTCCGAGTCAGTTCTTGAGACTGAGTGAGGGATGTCTCAAGAATACGCCCTCTACTTTGTTCTTAATGGAATTTTTCTTTGCTACTCAACGGGCGGTTTCTGTTGTGTTTTGGGCTTAAAGTACTTAAAAGCATATACTTTCTTGCCACCTGTCTGAGTTTAGCAGCTGGAAGGATTAGCCCAGCTGCTCACCCCGACCTGGGAAAGGAGTGGTTTCAGAGAGTCTGCAACTTCAGAGCTAAACGAAGTTAAATTCAACTTTACAAATGTGGAGGCTGAAATTTCCGTGGACTTAGAGTGTTCCAGCTCTTACAATTACGTATCTCTAAAGCAGTCCTTGGTATTGTTAGAGGTAGTCTTAATTAGTCTGAGCCTGCACGTGTTGGGAATTGAGTCTGTAACTAGTCTTACTGGAATGTCTGTAGACAGTAAATCAGGGCATTGGTTAATAGTATAAAAGCAAGTAATGAGGACTTTAGTCCAGTAAAATATCCCATGTTCTAAGTTCTAATTAACATGTTTAGAAGTATTTTCATTATAATCAGAAGGCTTTGACCACCGTTTCTCCCAGAAAGACTGGTCCAGCCACCTACCTCCTTGTCCTATAAGAACTTGGGAACAAACTGGTTGGGTGACTTGTAAGATTGGGTGCTGTGGACTTTTTGGTTTTTTTCTCACCCTTCTAGGTATTTATCATTTGCTGATTTTTAATCCAGTGTTAATCTTGAATGGCAGGAATCCTTTTAGTGCCAAATAGTGGTCTGTTTAGGTGGGATCACATGCTTATCTATCTAGATCAAGGGGTGGGAGCCTGCATTTTTTAATTCATTATAATTCTTATAAAGTCTGTCTTAACAGTTTGGTTAGTTTCATGTTATAATTCCTATCTTGCCCTTTCTTGGGTCCTAATTAATTTGAGTTACAATGTCTGAAGAGCCAATATTGCTGAAAAGGAGAGTATGGTGTATAAACCACTTGGTATTTAGAGTCCTCAAAGATTGGGCCAGGTGTGGTTGCACACCTTTAATCCTGGCAGAGTCAGAGAGGGGTAGATCCCTCTGAGGTCCAGGCCACCTGGGGCTGCATAGTGAGGCCCTGTCTAAAAACAACAGGAGGAGGAAGGAAGGCATGTTCTCAGTCCACTTGGATGGGGGGGGCTAGTGGTACAGTCCTAGCTTTTTAGGAAGCTGAGGCAGGAGGATTGTAAATTCAAGAGCAGCCTAAGGTGTAGGACCATCTCAAGAAGACTAAGGTTATGGTAGTAATCTTGCCTGTCATGCTTAATCCCCGGTAACAGGGTGTGGGCCTGTGCTCCCCGTTTAGAGATGAGCTGGTCTTAGACTATTTGCTCCACCTTAAAATAGTTGGTTTATTTTTGTAGAACTTGGGAAATGTGGGAAACAAGAAGGATGTCGTCCACTTTAATCACTGAAGTGTGTACAGAGAAAGTTGATAGTGCTTTGTCACCTTTTTCTAATCTTGTGTGGTGACCTTTGTTCTCAGACTTAAAACTCCATTGTTTCCTGTGAGGCATGTTACCAACTTGGGCTGCACAACTCACCTTTCCCCTCCCTTTATCTCCTTTTTTTATTTTGGTTTTTATTTTTATTTTTGCTTTTCTCCAGCTGTGCTTCCTATGTCTTCAGCCTTGAATGTTTCTGCTGCTTTACGGCAGCCCGCACCTGCCCCTCCTTGCTCCCTGGCCCCCCAACCAAGCCCTCTAGTAACTGCTAATCCGCCTTCCCCATTCCCTTCGCCTAGTATTTCCTCAACCCCTTTTCCCCCGCCATCTTCTGAAACAACTGTACCTCCAGGAAGTGCCCCTCACACACCCACTTTCCTTCCACACCTAATAGGGCCTCCCATCTCCCCAGCTGCCTTAGCTTTGGCCTCTCCCATGATAGGTCCAGCTCAGAAGGGTGCCCGGTCCTCTTCGACCCCTTTGTCTCTGGTTGCAGTGGCTCCTCACTCAGCTCAGAAGAGTCCTGTATCTCCACCTCACCCTCCCAGTTTACCTTCATCGGTTGCTGGAGTAGAGTCAGGGCCATTGGCGTCTATTGCTCCCTTAGAACCAGAGGCTTCTACTGGTCAGAAACCCTCTCAGGTAGTTCCGAATCTGAAAGGTGCTACTCCAAGTCCTCCAGGTGTAGTTGGTGTTTTCCCTTCCCACCTTGAAACTCCCCTGGCCTCTGTTCCACCTGGATTAGCATCCTGTCCTCAAACACTGTCCATCACTTCTCCAATCAAAGGGATTCCCATTTCCTCTGCCCTGATGCCACAAAATATGTTAAACCTTAACCTAAACAGACCTGTAAGTTCACCTGCTCAAGACACTGTAACTCCCAACATCCTCCCGGTACCCCCTACTTGTCTGGGCTCACCTCTTCCGCTTGTACATCATAGTTCTTTAGATTCTCCTATCCAGCCTTTACGTCAGTCAGGTCCTGGTACTGAGTCAGGTCCTACAGTGAGTAATACCACTTCTGTAGATGATTCTGCTGTTGAGGCATCTGAGCGATCTGTAATTCCTCCCCCTCCTTCCAGACATGAGCTGGTTGCTGATTCTGTGGCAGCTCTTTCAGTGGGGACTCCAGCGTCTGCTCTGGCTCCATCTGTTGACAGAGGCAATTCTTCTGTTACTAGTGTGATCTGCAGCCCTCCTGGCTCCTTGGGTACAGCTGCTACTTCATTATCTCCTATGGCCTCTTTAATTCCCAAAGGTTCTAATGTCACTCAGCAACCTCTGGTGACTCAGATTCCTGCTTCTTCAAAAACTGGCTTAAAAGAAACTCCTGTCTCGTGTGTTGGAGCCATCCAACCTGCTATGGATAACCCTTCTACCATTTCTGTTGCACCTGCCACTTTTATGTCTCCGCCAGTTTCATCAGGTCCTGTGAGTAGTAAAGATGTGACTTCCCCTGCTAGCTCACTTGTAGCACCTGCTGCTCCTATATCAGCTACTCTAGGAGTACCAGTTTCTCCTCCGCCGGCCACTGAAGGTCTTAATCTCCCCACTTCAGCATTGGTAAATGTAGGAGCCCCTATTTCTCCAGCCTTGGCCCTGGCAGCACATAAAGAGTCTCCCTCTCCTCAGAGTACATTGCTTTTGGAGGTTCCTTCAGGAGCCATTGCGACAAAGAAGACTGCAGAAGGATCTGTGCCTGTAGTGAGGGCATCCATTGCTACTAGTTCTTCCCCCGGTACTGATCCCTCAACTGCTATCAAGACAGACCCTGTCGGCCTGTCTCTCAAATGTCCTGTCTCTGCCCCTGCAACGGCTCCGTTTCTTTTAGAAACTTCTGATCCTAAAGAACTGACTCCTAGAACTGTCGAGGGTGCCTCTGCTTCTAAAACCTCCATTACTACCACTTCACCTCTGGTTCCTTTAGCCTCTGAAGTTTGTCCTGTGTCTGTGGCTCTTAACCCCCAAAATGTTTCTCTTTCTACGACTACTGAGGCATTGGCTCCTGAAATTCCCAGGTCTCTGCCCTTTCCTGCTCCTATCCCAGCTGGGATTTCCTTTTCTGGTGCAAAGAAAGAAGGTATTTCTTCTGTGGTATCTTTGGCCTCCTCTCCTGAAGGGCACCTAGAAGACTCTGGTGCTTCTGTGTCTTCGAAAGGAACTCTGGTTTATCCAGCTGATTCCCTGTCTGGTATGTCTCCGCAGACTAAAAGGTCTTCATCCAAGAAGGGTTCTGCTATCCCAGATGTTTCTCCTGCCACTCTGTCTTCTCTTTCTCCACTTGAGGCTGCCCTCTTTCCTGGGGCTTGTCTTTCTTTTCAAGGCCCTACAGACTCACTTGAGCTTTCTCCCATTCCTTCATCCTCCAAAGGGACCCCTGTTCCTTCAACTGTGGCTCCTCCCTTCCCTCAAGGGGCACCCATTGCCCCAACAGAGACCTCTATATCCCCTCAAAAGGCTCCAGCAACCTTGTTTTTCAAAGATAACCCCGCTGTCCCAGCAGAAACTCCTCCTTCCCCTCCAAAGACCATGGAAGCTACAGCTTCCAAACTGGTCCCTCTAATCCAGCCCTCCAAAGTGGCCCCTATTGTACCAGATGTGACTCCCACTTCTCCCAAAAAAACTCCAGTCCCCAAAGATACTTCAGCAACCCTGTCACTTAAAAGTGTCCCAGCTGTGACTTCTTCGTCTCCCCCAAAGGTCCCTACAGCTCCATCTCCTAATGGAGCCCCCACTGCTACAACTGAGATTGCCCCCACCCTCAAAAATACCCCAACAACTATAACCCCCAAAGTTGCCACTACTCTCCCAGATGTGACTTCACCCTCCCAACAAAAGACTCCAAAATCCCCTAAGGGTGCCCCGGCTGTGACTCCTCCCTCCCCACCAAAGTCTGAAGCATTCAGTGAGTCTCTAACAAGCCTATCCCTCAAAGGTGCCCCTACTGCCCTAACCTCCCCTACGAGGACTCCCAAAACTGCAGCCCTCGAAGGGGTCCCAACTGTGCCACTAGAGATTTCTCCCTCCCTGAAAAAAACCTCAAAAACTGCAGCCCCCAGTGAAAGTTTAACAGCCTCATCCTCTAAAAGGTCCCCAAAAGTTTCAGTCCCCAAAGAAACTCCAACCCCATCAGATGGGGTCACCACTACATCTTTGGAGATTTCTCCTTCTCCCAAAACTATGGCCCCAAAAGAGGTTCTTGTGACTTCATCTCCCAAAGGTGCCCCTGCTACCCTAGCTGAGAGTCCTACCTCCCTTAAAAAGCTCCCCAAAACTGCAGCCCCCAAAGAAACTCCAACAGCCCCATCTGTGGGGGTCCTAGCTGTGCCAGTAGAGATTTCTCCCTCCCCCAAAAAGGCCTCAAAAACGGCAGTCCCCAATGAAAAGTCCACATCGTCCCTAAAAAAGTCCCCCAAAACTGCAGCCCCCAAAGAAATTTCAGCCCCACCTTCTGAAGGGGTCACCACTGCTCCACTGGAGATTGATCCTTCCCCCAAAAAGGCTCCCAAAACTACAGCCCAGAAACAGATTCCTGTGACTTCATCTCCCAAAGGTGCCCCTACTACTCTAGCTGAGAGTCCTGCCTCCCCTAAAAGGTCCCCCAAAACTGCAACCCCATCTACTAAAGGGGTCACAGGTGTGCCACTAGAGATTCCTCTTTCCCCCAAAAAGGCTCCCCAAAGTGCAGCCCCCAAAGAATCTTCAGCTCCATCTTCTGAAGGAGTCATGACTGCGCCACAGATTTCTCATTCCCCCCCAGCTGCAGCCCCCATACAGGTTCCTGTGACCCCATCCACCAAAGGTGCCCCTACTACCCTAGCTGAGAGTCCTGCCTCCCCTAAAAAGGCTCCCAAAACTGCAGCTCCCAAGGAAGCTCCAATAACCCCATCTTCCGAAGGCATCACAGCTGTGCCAGTAGAGATTTCTCCTTCCTCCAAAAAGGTCCCTAAAACTGCAGCCCCCAAAGAAAATTCAGCAACATCATCCCCGAAAAGGCTATCCAAAACTACAGCTCCCAAAGAAACTCCAACCACATCTGAAGGGGTTGCCATTGCGCCACTAGAACTTCCTTCCCCCAAAAAGGGCCCCAAAACTGCAGTTCCCAAAGAAGCTCCAGCTACCCCATCTTCCGAAGGCATCACAGCTGTGCCACTAGAGGTGGCGCTCTCCCCTAAAAAGGCCCCCAAAACTGCAGCCCCCAAGGAAGCTTCAGCTCCATCTTCTGAAGGAGTCACTACTGCACCACAAGAGATTTCTTCCCCCCCAGCTGCAGCCCCCAAACAGGTTCCTGTGACCCCATCCACCAAAGGTGCTCCTACTACCCTAGCTGAGAGTCCTGCCTCCCCTAAAAAGGCTCCCAAAACTGCAGCCCCCAAGGAAGCTTCAGCTCCATCTTCTGAAGGAGTCACTACTGCACCACAAGAGATTTCTTCCCCCCCAGCTGCAGCCCCCAAACAGGTTCCTGTGACCCCATCCACCAAAGGTGCTCCTACTACCCTAGCTGAGAGTCCTGCCTCCCCTAAAAAGGCTCCCAAAACTGCAGCCCCCAAAGAAACTTCAGTAACTCCATCCCCCCAAAGGGCCTCCAAAACAGCAACCCCCAAAGAAACTCCAGCAACCCCAACTCTTAAAAGTGTCACCACTTTGCCACTAGAGATTCCTCTTGCCCCCCAAAAGCGCTCAAAAACTGCAACTCCCACAGAAACTTCAACATCAACGTCCCAAAGGGCTTCCAAAAAAATATCAACCCCCAAAGAAATTGTAGCCCAGCCCTCTAAAGGTGTCTCAGTTGGGCCACTGGAGACTCCTTCCCCCAGAAAGGCCCCTAAGATGTCAGGACCCAAAGAAGCACCCACAGTCCCAGAAGGGGTCATAGCTGGGCCACTAGAAATTCCTTCAGCTCCCAAGAAAGCTCCCAAAATGGCAGGCCCCAAAGAAACTCCAGCAAAGCTGTCTTCTGAAGGGGTCACAGCTGTGTCACTAGAGACTCGCTCCCCAAAAAAGACCTCAAAAACTGCATCCCCCAAAAGGTCCCTCAAAACTGCAGCTCCCAAAGAAACTTCATCTTCTAAAGGAGTCACTACAGCACCACTAGAGACTGTTCCTTTTCCCCAAAAGGCCCTTAAGACAGTCGTGTCTCCTGAAGGGGCTACCACTGCGCCATGCGAGAATCCTCCCACCCTGCAGAATTCCTCAGCACCTATAGCCCCCAGAGCCATCCCTGCTGACACACAGGAGATTGCTGTTTCCCTCGGGGAGACTCCAATAACCCCAGCTGTCCCCCCAGTCAAAAACCCTTCCTCCCATAAAAAAGCCGCAATGCCTGTAGCTCTCAAAGACGCTCCAGCAGCCCTGTCTCCCAGTGTTGCCCCAGCTATGATTCCTCCCTCTCCCTCAAAGAGTCCAAAAACACCATCCTCCAAAAAGGCACCAAGAACTTTACCCCCTAAAGAATTTCTGTCAGATCCTTCTCTTGAAGCTGTCATCACTTCACTGCCAGAGATGGCTTCCTCTTCGCAAACGGCCCCAGCAACTACAGCCCCCAAAGAGAATTCAACAACCCAGTCAGTTAAATGCAACTCCGCTGTCACAACTGTTACACCTATCTCCAAAAAGACCCCAGCAGCCCCATCTCCTGGAGGTGCTTACACTGTCCCAACTGGGACTTCACTTTCCCCAAGTCCCCCAGTCAAGATTTTCCCCTCCAATAAGGCCTCAGCTCCCACATCTCCTGAAAGGGCCCCTAGTGCCCCAACAGCAGTAGCTACAGGAGAAGTCACCACAATCCCAACTTCTAAAAAGGCCCCAGCAACTGAGACCCCCAAAGAGACTTCAACAGCTCCATCTCCCAAAGGGACCCCTATTATCTCTTCTATGGTTCCTATCTCCCCCAAAGAGGTGCCAACAGCCTCATTTCCCCAGAGATCCCAAGCTCCCAAGAAGACCTTAGAAAGTTCAACCTCCACAATTAACTCTCCTTTAGCTCCAAAAAAGGCCCCATCCTCCAAAGAGGTTCCCATTCTCTCATCTATCACTCCTTCCCCTAAAGACTCCCCTCCTAGCACAGGAACTGTTAGCCCTCAGGCATCTGAAAAGCTCCCAGCAAAGAAAGATCCTACAGCTCTCAAAGAGGTACTTGCTGCACCCACTCCAGAAAGTGCCTTGGTCATCACTACTCCTATTCAGAAAGGCCCAAAAGCCAAGAATTCTTCACCTCCTAAGTGCTCAGATCCTTCCACTAAGAAAGATACAAAGGGCCTCCTTTCTGCAGTAGCTCTAGCACCTCTGACAGTTCCTGGTGAGAAAGACTCTTCAAAATCTGCAAAAGCTCTGCCTGTTTGCCCTGCAAAAGGCAATGTTTGTCTTCATTCCCCAAAGGGTCCCAAAGCTGCTTCTCCTGAGTCTCAGATAGCTACCCCTCTGACAGCAGTGACCTCTGACAAAGCCCTTCCTGAAGCTGGGTCAGCACCTGTGACCCCACCAGCTCCCCTGACTCTTGCTCCCTCCCCAGTTCCCCCTCTGCTTCCTAAACAGCCATTTCTTCAGTCCTCATCTGGGTCAGTGCTGGAATCGCCCTCTAAGCTCCCAGCCCCTGCTGATGAGGATGAGCTGCCGCCTCTGATTCCCCCTGAAGTGGTCTCTGGGGGAGTGCCTTTCCAGCCGGTCCTCGTCAACATGCCCACCCCTAAACCTGCTGGGATCCCTGCCCCAGCCCCCTCTGCCAAGCATCCTGTTCTGAAGAACGACAAGGGTATTTGCCTTGGTTTGCTGTGTGCATGGTGTGTTGCCCACACTCCTCTTGGGGGCTGCCCACCAATACTAACTAGGGTGCGTCGCTTTGTACAGTATGTCTGCTCGAGTGTGGGCATGGTACATAGAAGAGTAACTTTAAATGTAGAAGCTCTAGGAATGTGGTACTAAAGCTTGGTTTCTATCATCTCAGATAATATTTTGTGACTTGTGTAAAGTGAACAAGGCTAAGCCCTGAATCTAACCATCCTTTTTGGCCTAACTGAGCGGATAGTGAAAACCAAGCCCTACCAGGCCTTTAATTTACTCTAGTTCTTACCACATCACTAACCTTGTCCCTGGGCCTGGAATTTGCTTTTTGAAAAATAAACAGGGGAAATCTTGAAATTATTTCTTATATTACTTAGACTTAGTAACTACCAGTTGCCCAGGGGCTTCCTTTTCTTAAATGTAGAGACCTGTGTTTTCCTGCCTAAGGCTGGTGTGGGTGTATGCTTTCCTCCCCTTTCAGTAGAATTTACTGTTGCTTGGCCTTTCAGTTGAAGGAAAATTAAGATATGTGAATTGTATTTGGAAGTGGGGAGATAACGGGTCTGTGTTTAATAGAGGTGAGAACTGTTAGAGGTTAACACCATGGAGGCACTCCAGTGATGGGGTAAAATTCTTTGGGTGACTGGTTTAAAAGGCAAAATGTATGTGCACAGCTGCTTCTGACCTGCAAACCCATTTAAAGGGCTCTCACTCACTTAATTGTATCAAAAGATGCCTTTTGTCTGTACATTTCTGGATGACTGGGCTGGGGATAAAATTTGAATCACATGGATGCTGAGTGTTTGTGCCAAGAAATGAAAGAAGGCAGTTATTGCAGATAAGCTGCCTGGCTGTCTGGTGACTGTCCCACATCTCTGAGAATGGAGTCCTGTAAGGTGGAGGCCTCAGATCGGGTCACAGAGGCCAGTTGCCTTTATTTAGCTTTGTGGGGCCTTGCATGAAACAGCGATAGCTAGTTCAGGTGGGCCATGATAAGGTGCCACCTCTTAGAACGCTGCTTTTGAAAATAAGTTACCTGTCCTCTTAGGGTCAGGAACAGAATCTGACAGCGATGAATCAGTACCAGAGCTTGAGGAACAAGACTCCACACAGACAGCCACACAACAGGCCCAGGTACGTGTTCTTTTAATAACTTAAATTGAGTCAAGAAAGTACTAGAAGACAACTGTTGCTGGCCAGCACTTTGGGGTTTTTTGGGGGGGGTTAAAGATTTATTTATTAAGCATACAATGTACTGCTGACAAGGAAGGCACCAGGTCTCATTACAGATAGTTGTGAGCCATCATGTGGTTGCTGGGAATTGAACTTGGGACCTCTGGAAGAGCAGCCAGTGCTCTTACCCTCTGAACCATCTCCCCAGCCCCCTGGCCAGCACTTTGAAGGCTGAGGCAGAATTATTGAGTAAGACAGTGTCTCAAAAGAAAAGAAAAAAAGAGGATCTGGAGACCAAGAGTATAATAGGCATAACTATCTAAACCATGAATCTTTGTAAAACAAAACCACATGGAAACAAGCATCCTGAAACTTGGATCTGTTCAACTCAAAACTGTCTTCTTAGCTGGCAGCAGCAGCTGAAATCGATGAAGAACCAGTCAGTAAAGCAAAGCAGAGCCGGAGTGAAAAGAAAGCACGGAAGGTAAGATGGAGTTAAAATAGAAGGCCTGTAATCCCAGCACTTGGGGCAGAAAGGCAGACGGATTAGGACTTAACGGGATAGCTATGTAGCAAATTCAGAGCTAGTTTAGGGTCATGGGACTGTCTCTGCAAAAAGGGCACCTGTGGGACAGCTCTAGGTAACTATAACTAGTCTTCATTGTGTAAGTTCAACCCAGAAAAGTTTGCTGTGGGTATTGAAGGTGGTGTTCTGCTGCTCTCCCCCCCCCCCAAGCTGTTTCTAAAGTTAGAAACTTGATGTTCTTTCCTCTTCTTTAGGCTATGTCCAAGCTGGGTCTTCGGCAGGTTACAGGGGTTACTAGAGTCACTATCCGGAAATCTAAAAATATCCTCTTCGTCATCACCAAACCAGATGTCTACAAGAGCCCAGCTTCAGACACCTACATCGTATTTGGAGAAGCCAAGGTGAGTGAGGTGTCCGGTGAGGCACTCCAGACCACCACTGTCAGTAGTTAAGGCCAGGTAGTCTTGTTGCAGTTGCTGGTGTTGTTGCCCCTTCTCATACAGTTGTGATGCCAAAAATCTGTAGACACGGCTAGCTTACTACTTTCTATGTGAGTCCAAAGGGGGAGGCAAATCCTGTGCTTTTTACTCATGGGTCTCTCTTCTCTGCCCTGTAGATTGAAGATTTGTCTCAGCAAGCACAGTTAGCAGCTGCTGAGAAGTTCAAAGTTCAAGGTGAAGCTGTTTCAAACATTCAAGAAAATACTCAGACTCCGACAGTACAGGAGGAGAGTGAGGAGGAAGAGGTATGCCACAAAATCATCTCTGTGGTGGCAGATCCTGCTCCAGCCATTACTGGAGTTATTATTCTTTGATTTGTTGAGACTCTTTGCTCTCTCCCCCTCTTTAGGTTGATGAAACAGGTGTGGAAGTTAAGGACATAGAATTGGTCATGTCACAGGCAAATGTGTCCAGAGCAAAGGCAGTCCGAGCCCTGAAAAACAACAGTAATGATATTGTAAATGCTATTATGGTAAGTTTTACCTCCCTCCACTGTGTGCAGTGACAGTCATTCCAAGGTCAGGGTTGTGTTACTGAATCCTTTACCTCTGCCTTTAATGCCTCTAATTGTCTCTCTCTCTCTCTTTTTTTTTTTTTTACAGGAATTAACAATGTAACTATTTGACAGCAGGACACTCCCCATACCTTGCCCCTTTTTTGGTGTTTCAAAGGTGGAACTACAGCTTGGTTTGAAATTTGTACTGTTTCTATCACTAATAAAAGTTATGGCTTCTTGTTGGATGAATTCAGTAGGTGCTTGATCTCTTCCCCAAAAGTTTTGGGGGGGTATTTGTTTTGGTTTGGGTTTTGTTGTTGTCATTTTGGTTTTTTGAGGCAGAGTCTCTGTGTAACAGGAACTTGCTTTATAGACCAGGCTAACCTCGAACTCACAAAGATCCACCTGCCTCTGCCTCCCGAGTGCTGGGATTAAAGGCATGTGCCACCACAGCCCAGCTCTTCCCAAAGAGTAAACTGAAGGTGCTTAATTTTAGGAACACCAGCTGCAGGCACACACATGCATGCATGCTCACTTTCTGTCAGTATATACTGTGGTGCATACATTTATCCCAGCATTTAGGAGGGCGGAGTATCTGAGATTCTGCATAGTGAGTTTTAGAGCTACATCATGGAGAGACCCTATCCTTCCCCCCCCCCAAAAAAAATCTAAGTGACAAAATACAGTCCAGGCTGGCCTGGAATTCATGTATCTCAGGATCGCTTAAATTCATGACCATTCTTTGGCATACCAGCTTACTATATTTTGGGATTACAAGTGAGACTCACCACACCTGTGTAGAGTTTTGTAATGTTAGCAGTTAGCAGTACTGGCTTCTCTCCCAGAGGATTCAGGTTCAGTACTGTCTGTGATGTAAGCCCAGGCGATCCAATGCCCTCTTCTAAATCTGGCACTGGGCACCCAGGTGATGCACAGGCAAACAAGTCTTTTCAAATTTGAAAATTGCTGCACTTATTTGTGGGAGGAGGCAGTACGTGCCATGGAGCACCATGAAAGCAAAGAGACAGCTTGCAAGTTCTCTCCACCATGGGACTGGGCAATCAAACCTAGGTGTCCAGCTTGGTAGCAAGCTTATTTATCAACTGAGTCACTGTGCCAACCACCTAATTGTTTTGTTTTGAGACGTGGTTTCTACATATCCCTGACTGGTCTGGAAGTCATTAGGTAGACCATGCTCTTCTTGAATTCACAAAGATCTGCTTCCTAAGTGCACAACCTCTCACCATTTCTGTGCAAGGGGTTGGATATACATACTCAAGAAACTTATTCATTCATGTCTTAGGGTTTCTATTGTTTAGAGATACCATGACCATGCTTTGTTTCTGTTTTGTTTCTCTAGATGGCTTTTGTGTGTAACAGCCCTATTGTCCTGGAACTCACTCTGTTTACTTAACTGGCCTTAAACTCAAAGATCCACCTGACTTTGCGCCCCAAAGTACTGGATTTAAAGGCATGTGCCACTACTGCTTGAGTGACCACAGCAACTCTTATACAAGAAAGCATTTAATTGGGGCTGGCTTACAGTTTCCGATATTTAGTCATGGCTGGTAGCATGGTGTATGCAGGAAGACATGGAGTTCTATATCCAGATTGAACAGTGGAAAGAAAATGCCATACTTGACCTGGTTTGATCACATGAGACCTCAAAGCCCACCCCCAGTGACATTCTTCCTCCAGCAACACCATGCCTACTCCAACAAAACAATGCCTCTTAGTAGTGCCACTCCCTATGGGACTATGGGGTCCATTTTTACTCATGACAAGAATGATCTTTCTTGCTGGGTGTGGTATGGTATCTGTAACCCCGGCTCTTGAGGTGCTGAAGCAGTTCAGGGTCAGCCTAGATTAGTTTCAAGCCAATTTAGGCCTCAAAAGTTGAAACCTGTCTTCAAAAGGCCTATAAAAATATTACCTCAAGGGCTGGAGAGATGGCTCAGCCATTAAAGACTAGGCTCACAACCAAAAATACTACCTCAAGCTATTCAGCTTTCTGTTACTTTAACAAGATAGTAGAGGAAAATCAGTTTATGCCTAGCATGGTGTCAATGATAGCACTTGAGGTGTAGAAGCAGGAGGACCGGGTGTTCAAGGTTTTCCATGGCTATGTGCCAAGTTTGAGACCAGCCTGTGATATAAGAAACTGTCCAAAAAAGGGGAGGGGACAATATTAAGTGAAGAAAAGTTGATTTTGTTCAGCTTAAAGTAGACTGTTGGAAGGTTGACCATGAAGGCTGGGAGGAAGTGGAATAAAACTGCTTGCCTACTGGAGACTAGAAAGCAAAAGAAAGGTGTTTATACATCAGAAAGGGATGAAGCCTTCATTGAACATATAAGCTTTTAGGGTTGATTAGTATTGATTTAAGACACGGCCTAGTGTAAGAGGCAGGTGGATGTCTGATTTTGAGGCCAGCCTAGTGTACATAGCAAGTTCCATGCTTGCCGGGGCTACACAGTAAAATCATGTCTTAAAAACAATTCTCAAGCCAGGCAGTGGTGGTGCAAGCCTTTAATCCCAGCACTCAGGAGGCAGAGGCAGGCAGATCTGTGATTCTGGGCCAGCCAAGGCTATACAGAGAAAGTCTGTCTCAAACAAGTCTCGGCTCAGTCTCCTTTAAAAGGGGTGGGAGGACTCCTTAAAAAGGTGCATAGTGCTATGAGTGTTCTGCCTGCATGTATGTCTTTGTACCATTCGCATGCAGTGCCTGAGTAGTTCTAGATGGTTGTTGATTTACACGTGGTTGCTGGGAATTGACTCTGAATCCTCTGAATAAGCAGTTGAGTTGCCTGTCTACCCTGTGGTTTCTTGAAAATATACTGAATTTACTTTACACATTATAGCCAGGGCTCTTTTCTTTTTGGCTTTAATGAGGTTCAAACTCAGTATGACCTTTGCATCTGTATCAGCCCTCTGCCTGGTATTCTGTGGTCTCTAACAATCTATGGCATGTGAGTTAATATCAAAATTAAGGTTGGGAGGTTGGGATAAAGGAGCCTGGGCAGTGGTGACACACTGGAAGGCAGAGGCAGGTGGAATTCCAGGCCAGCCTGGTCTACAGAGTGAATTCCAAGACAGCCAGAGCTACATAGAGAAGAAACACTGCCTGGGGTGGTGGGATCTTGTTTTTCTTCAAGCAAGGAAATTTAAACTACTTGGCACATAGTAGGAAAGTAAATAAACTTGTGAACACTGCGCTGTGTGAAGACAAAAGCATGCCTATATATGTTTCTGCCATAACAGACTGACACCACTTTATGAATTATCAATTTTAAAAGTAAATTCTTTTTTTTTTTTTTTTTTTTTTTT
>JAQHUG010000664.1:174482-188163 GCA_028555095.1 Dicrostonyx torquatus
AAAAAAAAAAAAAGCCCTAGGAATACAACTCAATGGTAGGGTATTTGCTTAGCATGTATGAAATGCCGTGTTCAATACCTAGTACTAAAACTGTATTTCAAGCTGGTGTTTAGTGCAGTGTTAAAATGTTTGCCTAGCACACACAAGATCCCTGATTCAAGCTAAGCAGCAGTGCTGTACACTTTTAATCCTAGCACTCCGGAGGCAGAGGCAGATGGATCTCTGTGGAGCAATATTATACAGGCCACATACTTCTGCAATGTATTAACGGCCAGGCGCTCAAGCCACCGTCGCAATATAACTTACAAACTGGCTGCCGCCTGGGTCAGGATATAATAATGTTGTTCTCCTCTTTGCAATTATGGGGATTGCCGGGGAAGAGGTGTTAATCCAAACTAGTGACAGAGCTGAGGATGTGACTTTAGTCCCCCTACCCCATACCCTGGAAACAGAATGCTAATGAACTTCCCCCTCAGTTTACCTTTGGAGATAAAAGCTGTTTGGAGAATAAACGCGGGTGATTTTCAGGATTTGAATGAACCCTGAGACTCCCAATATATTGTCGTGTGAACTGTGTCTCAATTATTCCCATGCCTCCACGCCGGTCCAGAGAGATAGTTTATGTTGGGGTTGGACCCTGACAGATCTGAGTTTGAGGCCAGCCTGATCTACAGAAAGAGTTCCAGGACTACACATATCTTCTGGAGCTGGAGTTACATGTAGTTGTGTGTGAGCTGCTTGACATGGGTGTTGGGAACTGAACTTGGGACCTTTGTAAGAGCAGTATATTTTCTTAACTTCTGAGCCATCTCTTCAAACCCCAAAAGGTAGTTTGAGGCCAGCCTGGTCTACAGAATGAGTTCCAGGACAGTCAAGACCACACAGAGAAACCCTGTGTGTGGGAGAGAATATTCTAAAAGTACAAGTCAAAGATATACTCACTTGATATTTGTCTGCTGATGGTAGAAAATTCATTTTCCATAATTAAGCCTATATAAGAACTGAAACTTAAAAAAAATAAAAACTGACAATTTAACCCGGGTGTGGTAGTACATTCCTTTAATCCCAACACTCAGGAGGCACAGATCTCTTGTGAGTTAAAAGCCAGCCTGGTCTGCAGAGCAAGTTCCAGAACAGCCAGAAATACACAGAGAAACCCTGTCTTGAGAAAACTTTGTTATGTTCAGTGAAGAACACTGCATTCTATTAGATACAAGTCTGGATCTGAGCTGAGGTCATCAGCAGGGTTTGCTGACATCCCGTGTGGGAAGATACTGGCAGTGCAAGTTGTAGCGTGCTGTGTTAGGAACCAAGGCTGCGGAGTTGTGCCATGCAGCATGAGCATTTGATTCTGGATTGCTTTTTGGTCTTTGGGAAGCTCAGAAACCTTTTACTGTTGCCAAGGTTTTTAAAACCCTTTTTACCTGGGTTGCCTCAGCAATGTAAGAAACTGGTTTCTAGAGGATAACCCTGAGACAAGCATGTCAAATGGAGACGGGAGTATACCTCAGCTGTAAAGTACTCAGTCCCTAGCACTACAAGATAAAGGGAGTCAAAGCAACATCCTGTTACAAACTGAATAGCCTTCTAGTCCTTATTTCCATTTCTTTTTTAGTTATTTTACGTGCACTGGTGTTTTGCCTGTTACAGCTGTGAGCCACCATGTGGGTGCTGATAATTGAATGAGTTCTCTACATCTCTCCATCCCTCTGTTTTTGCTTTTCAGACAGTATCACTTCCTGAGCTTTAATCCCTGCTGAGATTAATCCCATCTGGCCTTGTTTCTTGTAAATTTATTTCATGTATGGGTGTTTTGCCTGCATGTAATGTCTATGCACAATGTACAAGCCTGGTGCCAATGGAGGCCAGGAGTCAGATCTCCTGGGACCAGTTAAACTCAATCCAGATATTATGGAAGAGCAGTCAATGCTCTTAACCCCTGAGCCATCTCTGCAGCCCTGAAAAAGTTTCTTTACAAGGCCTGTCCTGTTTCTTCCAGCAAAGATGGCTCTCGTTTTTGTGCTCCATCCTAACAGCTGGTCTTTTTTCTGAGGGCCATGGTAGTAATGCTGGTGCCATGAACTGAACCCAGGACTCGTCCATGCTATAGCTCTGGCTGTCCTGGGCTGGATATAGACCAGGCTGGCCTAGATCTCAGAGATCCACCTGCCTCTGCCCCTGACAAATGTTGGCATTAACGGCATGTGCCATGACCCCCAGCTCCTTTGAAACTTTGAGGGAGCTAGAGATGGCTCAGCAGTTAAACTGGATGCTTTTCTCAAAGACTCCGGTTCTACTTCCAGAACCTACATAGTTCACAACTCCAGTTCCAGAGGATCTCATGCCCTCTTTTGACTTCCATGAGGGTGTCATGTACACACGTGGTACACATACTTACATGCTGGCAAAATACTTACAAACCTCAGGGAAAAAAAATTAAAAATTGAAATTTAGAAGCAGGGAAGTCACCCAGACTGTCTTCAAACAATGTACAGCCCAACTGGCCTGGAGGTTGGCGCCCCAGCTTCCTTAGCTGAAATTACAAATCTATGATACTGCCAGGCAATGGTAGTGCACACCTTTAATCCCAGGACTAGGGAGGCAAAGGCAGGCAGATCTCTGAGTTCGAGGACAGCCTGGTCTACAAAGAGAGGTCCAGGATAGGCTCTCAAGCTACACAGAGAAACCCTGTCTCAAAAACAACAAAACAAGCTTGTGCCACTACGCCAGACTATTTTTTTTTTTCTCTGACAGGTGGTAAGGTTTCAGTTAGCCCACCTGGCACTTGTGAAAGAGGCAAGAGGATCAGGTCAACACCACCTAAGAGTCTGGGCTCAGTGATACAAATAGTATTAAAACAATACAAAAAGCCTGTAACACCAGCACAGCAGGATCACCCTATATTTGAAGACGGCCTGTACTGCATAATGAGTTACTACAGAAAGACAAAGCGCGGAAGTTTTTATTTTCATCCCCTTCAACCATATTGAGCCTAGCACCTCCATTTTGCAGATCTAAATACAGCTTTCATTTCCCGGCACATGTAATACTTTATTTTGCTACCGCTCTTCCAAAATGTTTTACACTTTCCTAAAACTTGTGTCGTGCCCTGAATAAGCGGTTCACTGGTCTACGTCTGCCTTAATCTGTCAGTTTTTGACAGGCAAATACTGTTCTTGGTTACTAACATCGCTAGACCTTAATCCAGTGCACTATATAGAATAAATCCGCAACCTCATCTGAACTCAGAAGCAAAGAGACAGAGAACGGCTAGAAACTCTTCCCTCCTCGCCTCACCAAGGTCGCCAAAGTCTCAAAGCAGGGGACAGGCCCGCCCCTAGAGGCAAATTCACAGAAGTAGCTCCTCAGCTAAAGGCTTTGCGGTCCCACTATCCCGAACAGGATTCTAACATTCAGAAAAACGGCGAGGTGATCCAGGCTTTAACAACGAAGCCATGTCCCCACCGGAACAGCCAAGGCGTAGTGGTCTGGTGGCACACGACTGTACGCGCAACACTCGTCAGCTGAGACAGTGGAATCTCCGCGAGTTCGAGGCCAGCCTGGGCCACTGCGGACGCCCCTTTCTCAAACAAAAATGTCCTGATCCCTAGTGAAGGTCTCCCGCGGCTGCCCAGCCGTTTCCTGGGGAAAGCGCCCCGTGCGCGTGCTCGGGCAGTTGGCGGCCAACGGTTTACTAACGCGAGAGGGGAGGACAGGAAGACGGCAGGACCGAGGCCTGCGGCCGGCCGCGCGCGGGGCGGGGCGGGAAGCGTCGCGAAGGAGAGAGGAGGCCCCGCCCTTTCCGTAGAGAGCTCTAGAAAGCCGCGCGGAGCCCGAAAACAAAGAGTGCGCAGGCGCGGCGGCCGGGCCCGGGCATTTTGCTGCGTCACCAGCCGCCGCCCGGCCTCACCACCCCTCGCACGCACGCACGTTCCTTCTCCGTCCTCGCGCCCCTCTTCCGACACTTTCCTTCTCTCCCGGCCTGAGAGAGCCGCTCTCCGCGCGGTGCATTCTGGGCATCGAGGTCGAGCCCGCCGCCGCCTTAGGGGAGCGAGAAGAGGCCGCGACCGGGCAGAAGACGCCGGAGAGGAGTCGACTCGCCAGCCGCCGCCGCCAGTGAGGCCCGCCCACCCGTTCGCCTGGCCCCCTGCCCCGTTCACCATGTGAGTGCGCCATCCCGCCGAGGGCAGGTCGTCCCCGAGAGAGGCCGCGCGGGAGCTCCGGGCTGCCGGGAAACGGCCCCTGAGCCCTCCCCCACTCGCGGCCCTCCGCCTTTCTCCCCTCGCTGGCGGCCTCCCTGCCGTGCGCTGGGAGGTCCTGCATCCCTGTTCCGGTTACCGTTGGCGGGCGGAGGACATTTTTTTCCTCCAGATGTCCGCTCCCCCCACCGCCAGTCCGTCACCCGGATTCCTCGGGCCAGAAATCCCACTTCTCCCCCCCCCCCCCCGACGGCCTGGCCGCCTCGGAACTCCGGGAACTTAGGCCCCAAACTCGTGTGCGAGCACCTTGCCGAGCGGGCATCGGAGCCGCGGAGTCGGCCCGGGCTCGGGGCTCCGAGTTGTGTAGCGCTGCCGATGGGGCACCACGCGGCCCTCCGCCCTCCGCGGCAGGCACTGCTAGGCAACTAGAGGGGCCGTGCCGTCACCACAACGAAACTTCCCGTTCCCGTGTCGCGCTCCGGAGCCTTCCAGACTCCTTCCCAATCCAGTCAAATTCAATCACTTGCTCGGCAGCGAGTAGTAGTTCTGCACGTGTCTAGTCACAAGAGACTTGGGGACTCGTTCTGTATTTCTCAATAAACTTGGGGTGTCGTTTCATTATGCGCCCTTAACGGGAGGATGAAATAGGTGTGGAGGGACCACCTTACTGGCCTGAAGACTTGAAATTTTTCTAGATGGAGGGTTCTCTTAACAGTCTTAAGACTGCTTTGGTGATTTTAACGTGATAAGAATTTTTGACCCTGTTTTTTTCCAGGCCTTTCCTTCTCAGGAAAACTTCAGATGAATTTGGTGCTGTGTGAGTGGGTGCTGTGCACAGCCCTAAAAGTTAATTGTGGATAGTGATTGAAAAGAAACTAGATTAAATAATCATACAGGTGTAAGGACTTTCTTGAATATTGTTGGCTAGAACTAAAGGGATGGAACGCACCCTAGAGCTAGTTGGTGGCTGGGAACAGGCCCTAGAAGACATGTGCTGGAAAACATGGAGAGAAAGAGAAGGTTTAACGTCGTTTTTGATTGCGTTTATTTGTACTTGTGTGAGTGCTCCTGGAGGAGAAAGGAAAAGCTTTGGGAATGTGTCTCCGTCGTGTTGGGGTGTGGCGGTGGGCGCCTTAACTTGTTGAGCCAGCTCACCAGCACGGGTATGTATAAATGTTATTTTTGAGGCGTTACAGATAGAACTCTTATATTAGGGGAGGACTCTTACCACCTGAGCTATAGTCCAATGCCACATCTGGCTTTTTAAGACATTGATGGAAAACATTTTTTTATTTTTGATACTTAAATTACTAACCAGATTGAACATCTCTAAGGAGAAAATGAATTGCCAGGTAAAACATAATCCATTTAAGAGATGAGCATAGCCAAACAAAACACCTTTTCATCAGAAATACCAGTTTAGGTGCTGGAGAGGTAGTTCAGTGACTGACAGCTCTGGTTTCTCTTGCAGAGGACCCCAGGACCCACGTGATGGCTCACAGCCATCCCTAACTCCAGTTTTAGGGATGTGGTCTACATACATAACAGGCAAACGTTCATGGACATAAAGTCAAAGTGACTTGTTTGAAACATTTCTGTAGGTAATGAATGCGAATAGATGAAAATTGCAGGTAGCGTATTCCATCCCTTCTCTAATTATAATGCTACTGCCTCCAAAAAGAAGGTTTTTACTTTTTTTTCCAGAACCTCGAGACTGGGTTTCGCTTTGTAGACCAGGCTGGCCTCCAACTCAACAGAAACCCGCCTGCCTCTGCATACCAAGTGCTGGAATTGAAGGCTTGTGCTATTACCGGCCAGCACAATTTTTTTTAAGATTTTATTTTTGTTGGCCCTGGAGAGGTGGCTTAGATTGCATGCTTACTGTTTTGCAGAGGACCTGGGTTCACCTATCACCCACGTGGCTCCATAATCTGTAATTCCAGCTTCAGGGGATCTGATGCTCTTTTCTGATGGGTGGGTACCAGGCAAGCATGTGGCACATATATATATACTTGAATGCAATCAAAATACTAGTACAGATGAGGTAAAAATAAATATTTTTAAAATTACATTAAAAATTATGTGTCTGTATGAGTATGTACATTCTAATGCAGTTTCCTGCAGAGAGCAGAGGTGTTAGATCTGGATAGAAGCTGTTGTGAGCCAGCCAACCTGGGTGTGTAGGTGTTTTGCCTGTACATCTATGTACCACCTGCTTGCATTACTTCCTAAGGTCAGAATAGAGAGCGTGTTGGGTTGCCTGGAACTAGATGGAGTTGTAGATGGTCGTGAATCACTGTATGTTGAGGACAGACCCCTGGGTTCTCTGGAGGAGCATCCCGGTGCTCTTAACCATTGAGCCGTCTTCCCGACCTCTACTAACAATTGGCTTTACGACAAGGTCTCACTATGTAGCCCTGGTTGTCCTGGAGCTTGCTTATATAGACCAGGCTGGCCTCAGACTGAGAGATCTATCTGCCTGTCTCTGATCCCCAAATGCTAGGTTTAAAGGCATGGTCCACCATGCCTGGCCCTATTAAACTTAGATTTTTTGAGGGGTTAGTGAAGCCCTAGGTGGCCTACAGTCCACTACGTTTGGAACTACCCTTGAATGCTTAATCTTTCTGTCTCTACCTTCCAAGTGCTAGAATTAAAGGTGGTACATGCCATTAAGATCAGGGCCACCAGATCTGCATAGTAAGGCTCATGTATGGATATATCTCTTTATTTAATTTACTACTTATTATTATTACTATTTGGTACTTTTTTCAAGACAAGGTTTTTCTGTGAAACCCTGACTGTCCTGAATGCACTATAGACCAGACTGGGTTCTGCATATCTCTACCTCCAAGTTCTGAAATTACGGTGTATGCAACTTCACCTGGCTACACTCTTAGCTTACACCATTGTGCACATTTGAAGCAGTCAGATCTTTCGTGTTTTAAATGCTCAGTATATGGGGGTAGATAGCCGATTCATTCTTTAAGAACAGTCACTACTCTTCCAAGGACCTGGGAACAGTTCTCAGGCTCCACATGGGAACTGATAACAGTTGGTAATTCTGGTTTCAGGGCTTACATACATGTAAACCAACACCACAGAAATGTAAAACAAATATGAACAACTCCTTAGAAGATAAAAATGATCAATACATACCATTCTAAAGTAAAAATTGGAAAAATCCAGCTAATGGTGTTGTCTGTTGGTGTCTGCTGTAAATAGGTTTATTTTCTTGAGACAGTCTCATTGTGCAGTCCTGGCTGTTCTGGAACCTAGACCAGGCTGGCCTTGAACACACAGAGATCAGCCTTCCCTTGCCCCTCTGGTGCTGGGGTTAAAGTTACATACCTATTTATTTACTTATTAAATGAATATTTATATGCTTTGCAGAATTTCCAAAATAAAATCTTCAGCCTTCCAAACTTAGAGTGAGCATAGGGTATGCTCCTTCCTTCAGTGTTGATTTTTCTAACCAATGTAACCTGGCAACGGCCTTTTCTTTTTTTTTTAATTGTTGAGTTAGACTTTAACTAGAAGGCATAGAAACAAAGTGACAAAATGCTGGATTGTAGGTTACTCATTGCTAATTTAATATTGCTCTGTTTAGCATCTGGTGAGATGGCTCAGCAGTTAAGAGCCCTAGCTGCTCTTCCAGAGGTCCTGAGTTCAGTTCTCAGCAACCACATGATAGATAGCTCACAACCATCTGTAATGGGATCTGATGCTCTCATCTGGCACGCAGCTGTATATGCAGACATAGCACTCATACATAAGAAAATAAATAATGAAGAAAACAAAAGCTGAAATTACGTCAGGCAGTGGTGGTGCATGCCTTTAATCTAGACAGAGGCAGGCAGATCTCAGTGAGTTTGAGGCCAGCCTGGTCTATAAGAGCTAGTTCCAGGACAGCTAGGGCTTTACACAGAGAAATCCTGTTTAAAAAAATAAAAGGTTATGGTACAGTTGAATTGCTTTGAACTAATGTATATATATTTAGATTACTGATATCTTACTATTGATGTTGTTTTCCCAGAAACAGGTTTCATTGTTTAGACCAGATTGCCCTCAAACTCAACAGAGATCGCCCTGCTTCTGCCTCCTGAGTACTGGGATTAAAGGTGTATATATCACTATAGTCAGCTAAAACTCCCCTGCCCCTTTTTTCTCGCCTCCCAAATGTTGAGATTACAGACATGTTCCACTGCCTGGCTTTCCATAGCAGAGCTTGGTGACTCAGGTTCCTTGTTAGAAACTGATACAGATGCAACAGTTGTGTTTTCATTCTTTTGTGAATTCTTGATCCTTCTGCCTCCACATGTAATACCAGCCATGGAAAGGTAGGGACTTTAAAACACTGAAAGGAGACTGGAAAGATGTTCAGCCAGTAAGAGTACTTGATGAACAATCATGAAGACCAGGGTTCAGTTCCCGGCACCCAAATGGCAATTCATAACTGTCTGATCAGACACCCTCACACAGACATACATACAGGCAGAACACCAGTATACATAAAATAAAAAATTTCCATTGCCCCCATAAAAAGCTAGGTATTTGTGCTGTGTGGACAGGATAGGAGTGTTATTGGGGCTTGTTGGCCTCCTACTTTCAGGTTTGGTGAGACATGTCTCAAAGGAATAAGATGTGGAAGTAGAACAAGTGTGAGACAGACTGGCTGCTGCATACCCCTGTACACACATGTGCATGTATATTACATACAAACATACACAATTTTTGTGCAATTGTGTATGATGCCCATGTGTATGTGTATGGAGGCCTGAAGCTGAGGCTTGAGCAGAGTTTTCCTACGTGGTATACCTTACTCAAGGAAACATGGTTAATGGTGCAGAGATTGTAGACCAGGCTGTCCTGGAACTTGTAGTGATCCTCCTCCTGCTCAGACTGGAAAATGCTATGTTTCCAGTGTAAGCCACTACCCCTGGCTCAAGGAAGAGCGGGGATTTTCCTCTCCTGATACATCTCTAGAACAGGTCCCAGTACTATCTTCCAACAGTGTGCTTTGGTTATTGAACATGATTACATGAGATGCTTTTGATGGTAGGGTTGAGCCTGAGGTCTGCACATGAGTACGAGTCAAGACAGCTTGCAGTTCTTTCTAACACCATGTGGGTCCCAGGGAGTCCTTCAGGTGGTGGGCTCGTTTCACATGAGTGCTTTGCCTACTCATCTGGAATCCTTTGGAGCTGAGGTTACAGGTGGTTGTGAGCTGCCCTGTAGGTGCTGGAAATTGAACTTAGGTCCTCTATAAGACTAGCCAGCACCCTTAGCCACTGAGTCATCTCTCTAGCCCTTGTTCTATAAGAAGAGCTTGATATAGATGTCTCCTGAGTTCTATAATGACAACATACCTTGACACCTCTATATTTTTCAATTGTTATTTTGTTCCAGGATTTGGTACATCAAACTTAGACACTGCAAATGTTAGTCAAACATTATGCCACTGACTACATCCCTGTTCTAAATTTCTAATGTTGAAATCAGGATTGTAAAATAACTGTTTCTGAAAGTGGCTTAGTTTTCTTTATAATTTAAATCATGCATCTTAGTTTCAGTGACACTGGTTTAAAGGATTGATAGGGTATTAAATGTTAGATTTTGGCTTTTAAAATCCCTATTAATGCTGGGCAGTGGTAGTGCACACCTTTAATCCCAGCACTCAGGAGGCAGAGGCAGGCGGATCTCTGTGAGTTCGAGGCCAGCCTGGTCTATAAGAGCTAGTTCCAGGACAGGCTCCAAAGCCACAGAGAAACCCTGTCTCGGAGAAAAAAAAAAAAAGTTTTAAAATGTGATAAATACATTGCTGTGTTAAATGTGAAGTTATAAGTTTCTCCTGCTTGACTGTATTGTTTTCTTTATTTGTAGGCAGCCTGCTTCTGCAAAGTGGTACGATCGAAGGGACTATGTATTCATTGAATTTTGTGTTGAAGACAGTAAAGATGTTAATGTAAATTTTGAAAAATCCAAACTTACTTTCAGGTAATTTGCCTGTTTGTCTCAGGGTAGCAACTTGGGAAGAAAAAGGTTTATTGAGCTTAGGTATACCCTGTTCATCATCAAAAGAAGTCAGGGTAGGAGCATGATGGAGACAGGAGATGAAGCCAAGGGTGCTGCTTACTGTTTTGTTACCTATGGCTTGCTTAACCTGCTTTCTTATAGAACCCAGGACCACCAGCACACCCACTGGTGGAAACACCCACAATGAGCTGGATCCTCTCCCATCAGTCGCTAATGAGAAAACACCTTATAACCTGCCTATAGCACATGCTTAGGGAAGCATTTTCTTAGTTAGGTTTGCTTCTCTTAGATGACTCTAGTGTGTGTCAAATTGACATAAACTAGCCAGCACACCTTTTTACATCAGTGTCACTCATAGCTTATTTCAGATAACTGAGTGACTTAATCTTGTTTTTCTTGCTGACCTATTGTTTAAAGATGCTTATTTGAATTTCTCTCTTTTAGTTGTCTTGGAGGAAGTGATAATTTTAAGCATTTAAATGAAATTGATCTTTTTCACTGTATTGATCCAAATGTAAGTATTAGTGCTTTATTCACATTTAAATTGAGGAAATGGGCATGCTGATACTAAATGTTAAGTCCAATTAATATAACAATTTATAGAGGCTACTATATTTTACAGCCTCCATTCCTGCATGTTTTTTATTCTGTCACTGGACAGATGACAGCACCTTTGAACCTGTCTTTAGATCTGAAACCTTAATAGCTGACAGCCTGAGGAAAGAACCGGATAGGTGGCTTGTGCTTTTTTTTTTTGGTGGTTTTTCCAGACAGGGTTTCTCTGTGGCTTTGGAGCCTGCGCTGGAACTAGCTCTTGTAGACCAGGCTGGTCTCGAACTCACAAAGATCCGCCTGCCTCTGCCTCCCGAGTGCTGGGATTAAAGGCGTGCGCCACCACCGCCCGGCTAGCTCTTAAAATTTTAACATTTAATCTGGACATTTGGACACAAACCTTCAAACACTCCTTAAACAGGGAAGAATAGTTCTAGGGTTTCAGACCAATCAAGTCTGTATAATGAGACCCTATTTCGATGGAACTTAGGAAATTTACCAGCTGGCCCTTAAGTATGGACAGGACAATCAGTTCCTTCTTGGCTACCTAAGGTTAGAATCAAGCCTATATAGCACAAGCCTTGCTTCAGAGCAATAACGCTCAAGGCAAAACAGGAAGCAGGCAAGTCTTGTCTACAGAGCGAGTTCCAGGACAGCAGGCCTCCACAGAGAAACCCTGTTCTGGAAAAAGCAGTAGAGGGAACAATGGCCAAGAGAGAGACTTGGGAAACTGTTGATATACTTTGTCCTCAGAAATTCTATTCCTGGTAAACTAGCCAAACCTTACTTAGTTGCAGTCTGGCATATGGAACAGATAACTAATGTGGGTAAAATCCCAAGGACTGGTCTCAGCAAGTTCCAGGGCTGTTACACAGGGAGCATCTGTCTTGAACTCCCCCCCACACACACACACACAAAACACAATTCCATTTCTGAGTTCTCTACACAAAGAAATGAGTAGTCTGTTCTACCAGGAATGGTGGTGTATTCCTTTAATCCTGGCACTCAGGAGTATGAGGCCAGCCTGATCTGTAGGGCCAGTTCTGGTACAGCCTGAGCTAACACAGACCCTTTTCTCAAAAATGGGGGTAGGGAGGGAATGAGTGAAAATGATGTGTGTCGAACATTTAAATTTTAATGCTGGACATTTGAGTCTAGGTACTCATACATAACAGGAAAGTGCTCTGCTACGGAGCTACACTTCAGGCATTGCTAAACATTTTGGTTATTTCTAAACGAAGTAAAGCAGGATTTAGGTGAGGGTATAATCTGTAAGATGATATTTTATGAGTCATCTGCATGTATATGTATATGCAATGCCTATGGAGTCCAGATGAGGGTATCAAGTCTCCAGAACGAGTTACAAGTGGTCGAGGTGCCATGTAGGTGCTGGCAGCCAAACCCTGACCCTTTGAAAGCACTAAATCTCTGAACCATCTCTAGATGGAGGGAACTAAGTCATCCTGTACACCACTCTAAGTCTCAGCCTATGGGTCTTTCTTAGGTTGCATAAAAATGAAGTCGCTACTCAAGTTTGCTGCTGTTAGGAATCATCTACAGATGTGTTTGCCAACCCAAAGGGGTCACAGCCCACAGGTTGAGAACCACTGCCTTAGAGTATGTTCCTGTAGTATAGCAGAAATGAACATACGGGGATATTGCATGACTTTGAGGGAGGGGTTTGTTTTTGGAATTTGGGGTTGTCTTTTTCTGATTTTATGCATGTGTGTGTGTGTGTGTGTTGTCTGCATGTATGTTTGTGTACTCTGTGTGTCTAATTCCCTCGGAAGCCAGAAGAGAGCATCAGGTACCCTGGGACTGGAGTTACATTTTGTGAGCCACCATGTGAGTGCTGGGAATTGAACTTGGGTCCTCTGGAAGTGCAGCCAGTGCTCTAAACTGCTAAGCCATCTCTCCAGGCCCATGTGTCTGTTGATTGGTCTGGTAGCTTAAGCTGGTGTTGTCTTTCAGCAAGCCTGCTTCCACCCGTGCTGAGATTACAGATATCGCCCCAGCGTGCTCTGCTCTTCATGGTGTTGGGGGTAGAATCTGTAGTCTCCTGTGTCCTTGGCAGGCAAGCACCTGCTACTTAAATTACAGCCTTCTCTTTGCTTTACAGTCCTAGGAGAAAACTGAGGTGGAAATAGGCTAAATAAATGAAATGCAAAGGCTTGCCATAATTAAAGAGGATAAGAATCTCTGAAGCAAGACTACTGGATGGGTTGTTACAGTTCTAGCCTTAGTTAAGAGCAGCCCAACACTAACTCATAACTTGTTCACCTCAGTGCATCTTGTAGGCAGTCTGTCTTTCATGATAAAAAAGGGTGTGTATGGTACAGTGATGGGTTTAGAGAAAAACCACTTTCACATAATAAATTTATTGTGGGCTAGGCATCTGGCACTGAGCATTTCATTCATGGGTTTATCATCAACCCTGAGAACAGTTAATTGTTCTATTAGTGCCTAATGTGTAAGTTAAGCTTTACCATAAGCATTTACATACAAGGAAAACATGCATATGGGCTGGTGTCATCCAAAGCTGCAGACATCTACTAGGGATCTTGGAATGTGTTCCGTGAGAATAATGAAAACTATATTTCAGTTTCAAGAATTACAAAAGTTCCAGAAGATTTTGGGGAGCATGACCAGTGTGTATATTAATATTGTGAGGTAAATTAGTGAGCAATACATTTTCATCATAAAATTGGTGAGGCTTCTAGTTATAAACTTCAGGGCATAGTCACTTGTGAGTACAGGTGTGCTCATATTTCATATCACTTTCATTGTCTGGGTGTCAAGAAATAGAGCCGGGGTGGTGGTACACAACTTTCATCCCAATCCACAGGAAGCAAAGGCAGGTGGATCTCTTGAGTTTGAGGCCAGTCTGGTCTACAGAG
>JAQHUG010000664.1:195789-246754 GCA_028555095.1 Dicrostonyx torquatus
TTTTTTTAATTATTTTTTATGTGCATTGGTGTACATTCGTGTCTGTGTGAGGGTGTCAGATCCCCTGGAACTGGACTTAAAGCCAGTTGTGAGCTGCCATGTGGGTGCTGGGAATTGAACCCAAGTCCCCTGGAAGAGAAACGTCTGAGCGATCTTTCCAGCCCCCTGTTGTGCACTTTTATGTTCATGTTCACTTAACTGTTGTAATACTGTAAGGTTTTCTTGGGGGGGGGGTTTCCAGATAGGGTCTCTAGCCTCAGTTGTCCTTGATCTCACTCTGTAGACCAGGCTGGTCTCAGCTCAGAGATCCACCTGCCTCTGCTTCTCGAGTGCTGGGATTAAAGGCATGCCACACCAGTAGCCCACCTTGTTTTTTTGTTTAAGAGCAAACCTTCCCCAAAAGTTAGTACCATTGCAGTGGAGTTAAAGTGTAGCATAATACATGGACCCAAACAAGGTAGTGCATAGCTGTAATCCAGCACCAAGGATGCTAAGACAAAAAGATGTTGATTTTTGAAACAGGTTGGAAAAGCAGATGGCCTAAGTAGGAGTTTGTTTGGTTGTGCTGATCTCCATGAATTTTTGACTTAGGCTATCTATGTGCCTGCTGATGACTTGACTGATCCTGCCCCTGCAACTACCTTTGCCCATTTGGATGCCACTACTGTGCTGTCTCGTGCTATTGCTGAGCTGGGCATCTATCCAGCTGTGGATCCTCTGGACTCCACCTCTCGAATTATGGATCCAAATATTGTTGGCAGTGAGCATTATGATGTTGCGCGAGGGGTGCAGAAGATCCTGCAGGTGAGTGCCTCCCGTCAGGGGGACTGGATCTTCTCCAGTCGTTTGTGGGATTTGTTCTGGAGCAAGAAACGTTGGGAATGGACTTTTACTGCTGATGAGGTCCTTGGTTTCAGGGTACTTTGCCTTTAGAATTTAGTTTTTCTAATGTATTTAATCAGGAATAGGAAGAACCAGACACAAATCTTGACCAGGGCTCACCTGGAACTTTTCTAAAGTTATAAATATTAAAGGAATTAATTCTGTCTTTTTCATCTTGTTTTCTTTTAGGACTACAAATCTCTCCAGGACATCATTGCCATCTTGGGTATGGATGAACTTTCTGAGGAAGATAAGTTGACTGTGCCCTGGGCAAGAAAAATACAGCGCTTCTTGTCTCAGCCATTCCAGGTTGCTGAGGTCTTCACAGGACATATGGGAAAGCTGGTGCCCTTGAAGGAGACCATTAAAGGATTCCAGCAGATTTTGGCAGGTGAGATTTTTCTACCAAGTGAACCATAAAAATGATAGAAAAATTGAAGCGCAGAGTGAATATCTCTGTGTGGTATATTGTATCCCTTTCATTAAAAGGAACATTACCCTGCTTTGGTGACAGCACAGAAATTTTTTTGTCTTTTTGAAACAGCATTTCTCTGTACCTTTGGAGCCTGTCCTGGAACTCTGTAGACCAGGCTAGCCTCATACTCAGATATCTGCCTGCCTCTGCCTCCCGATTGCTGAGATTAAGGAGGGCACTACCACCACCCATCTAACACAGAAACTACAATTAGACTGTCACACTGAGCCAGCGAGTAAGACTTTGAACTTGGGTGCTCCGAGTTATCTATGTGTATTTTTTTTTGGTGCTTGTATGCCTTAGTGTATGTATGTGTATGCATGCAGGAGCCCACAGGGGTCAGCTCCCCTGAACAGTGGAGGTCAGAGGGTTACAGGTCAGGGCTTCTCTGTGTAACCCTGGCTGTGCTATAACTGGCTCTTTAGATTTAGGCTAGCCATGAACCCATAAATCTTCTTTCTCTTCCAGAAGAGGCATTAAAAGAGGATTGAAAGGTGTGAAACACAACACTTGGCTTAATTATGTGGACTATTTTTTGTTTGGTTGGTTTATTTATTTTTTTTCCTAGACAGTGTTTGTCTGTGAAACAGTCCTGGCTATCCTGTTATTCACTCTGTAGACCAGGCTGGCCTTGGACTCACAGAGATCCACCTGCTTCTGTCTCCCAAGTGCTGGGATTCAAGTCATGTGCCCCCACTGGCCAGCCTTAATTATGTCTCTATGTCCTATGTCTTATCTTAAATTCTACTTGGAAGGGGGCAGATGTAGCAGTGCACACCTTTAGTTATTCCCAAGTAGATTTGTAGATTTTTTTTTTTCCCCGAGACAGGATTTCTCTGTGTAACAGTTCTGTTGTGGAACTCGCTCTTGTAGACCAGGCTGGCCTCAAACTCATGAGATTTGGCTTTTGTGGGTTCCAGGCCAGCCAGGGTTAAGTAGTGAAAACTTGTCCCGCAAAAGAAAAAGTAAATTTCACTCTGAAGTTTAGCAAAGTTTCCTTGGGTGAAGAATTCACCCGTCTGGCCCATGGCCTCCTTTGCTGAGATTGTATATGCTGTGGAACATTGATGTAATGCCACTTCTTACTAATTGTATTTTCCCCCCGTGTAGGTGACTATGACCATCTCCCAGAACAAGCTTTCTATATGGTGGGACCCATTGAAGAGGCTGTGGCGAAAGCTGATAAGCTGGCAGAAGAGCATGCATCTTGAGGGGCCCTTTTTCTGCAAACTCACTCTGTACTGTATTCTCCGTGCTGAAAGCACAGTTTGTGCAGGCCACACAGGAGCCTGATTGAAGATGCGATGTCCCATCTGAAGAGTATTTAAAGTTTTCAATAAAGTGTAACCCCTCATTTGTCTGTCAGTCTGTCTTGCTTCTGAAACAGCTTACAATGCAGTTGACCATGAGAGGCCGAATTTAGCATAGTCAGGTTATATGTTTGTAACAGTTATCAAAAATGAAAATCATTAATGAAATTCTTCGAGTCTTGTTTAGTTTCCTGTGGTTAAGGAGGCCTGATAGCCTCAGCTTTGGCTCTTGTGGTATTTGTTCAGACAAGTCTTGCTTCCAAGTATTTCATGTGACTTTTCTTTGTTTTACTTTTTGGAGACAGGGTTTCTATGTGTGTCTCTGGCTATGCTGGAACGCACTCTGTAGACCATGCTGGCCTTGAACTCTGAGATCAGTTTGCCTCTGCCTCCCAAGTGCCACCACACTTGGCACCCCTTTTTTTTGAATCTCGCTGGGTAGTCTTGGTTTGTCCTCAATGATCCTGTCTTAGCCTTCCAAGTGCTGGGATTAAAGTGCCCCTCCCAGAGCAAGATTTCTAATGTCTAGGAGTTTTGACAGAAGAGAGCATCAGTTCTTCTGGAACTAAAGCTGTAAACAATGAGTCCCACGTGGGTACTAGGAGTTGAATGGCGGCCAGTGCTCTTAACCACTAAACCCATATCTCCAGCCTGCAGGATGGTTGTTGGTTTGTTTCAAGACAGGAACTATTTTAGGGAATATTAACAGTTGAGGGTCTTCTGGGCCTTCATTCTTGAGAAAGTTCCTAAAATGCAGCATCAATATATTTCAACAAGCCCAGACTTGCATGTTTTGTGTTTGAGGTTCTGCCGGCTAAGATCCCTTTTGAGAATTTAGGAAGATTTAATGTTACAAGGAAAGACCAATTTTTAGTGTTGCCATTGGGGCTTTTGTGCACCTTAGTGCAATATACTAGGATATATTTTGTGCCCTACAGCATGTCTGCCCAGCTAGTGTCCTCTTGTGGCAGCATGTACAAGAACTGTAATCTCACCATCTTGAAAGCTTATGATTGTTCACAAACCGGCTGGAGCTTTTGTCCTGAGAAAGAGCCTGCATCTATAAGCTCCACCTTGCAAGGTTGTCCACATAAAATGGAAGTTGGGCAGTGACTGCTGAACTCCAATTCTCAGCGCTCCCCCCTCCCCCACCGTGGCGTAAAAGGTTGAGGAAGGGCTCTGGGAGAGGCTCCTGGGGTGGAGTAGAAGCCTCGAACTTCCTCCTGTCTATGACGTCCTCGATTCCAATCCCGCCCGTGTCAGGATCTGGACAGAAGGTGGCGCCCCTGAGTTGTTTGTGCTTGGTAGTTTGCTCTCGAAGCTTAGATTGGGGAAACGCTGTTATGGGGGTGGGGACACCTCCTTCATCCTGAATAGAGTGGATAAGAAGCTGGCGGAGACCTAAGAGTACAGGTCACCCTTTCTGCTTTGTCACCGAAATACAGACTTAGAAACGGATCTTCTGAAGGTCATTTGCATCTCGGTGTTCACGTCCTCCAGTATTTATAGAGAACCCTCTGAACCTTACCTCTCCTTAGCTGCAACTGTTCCCTTCTCGGTTTGCTGTCCTCCAAGACCACAGTCCTGGAGTGTTAACAGAGTTCTAACCTCCATATTTCTCCTGGTCGGCCCTGTCCTCGCCTCCTCCCTCTCTCCACCCAGTGAAAGCCCCGCCCTTCTCTCCTCCCTCCCACCCCAGTCTGTCATACAGGGACATCACCCTACAGCAGTTCAGACTGTGTGGTTCGCAGGAAGCATACATTGGCTTTTTTTTTTTTTTCGAGTTCCCAGCTCACAGTTGGGGAGAACCTAACGCCAGCCTTCAATTGAAGCGAGACCCAAGGACAGCGAGAAGCTGGGTCCTAATCTGGAGTCGTGCCAGCCTGACATGGGTAAGTATGATAGCCGCCCCTGGGAAAGGCCTGAAGGGATGCCTAGCTCCCTCCCCGGCTGACTCAGCAGGGGTGGGGCCTAACCTTTGCTCTTTTAGGGGGTGAAGGAGAGGAAATGGACTGTGGGGGGACACAGGGCTCAGCTGATGAGCTTCTGGCCATGAGACCCTAGCATTGGCAAACTCAGGTCTAAGGAAGAGCCTGGGGCTGTACCTTGTTAGGGCTTCCTTCCTTTCCCATGAAGCGCCCCCACTGTCCTCTGTCTCCCTACTCTCCCCCCCCCCCATTAAGCTGCTGAGATTCCGGTAGTATTTTACCGTATTCATTACTAAGTCCACTCTTGGTCCTGTTAGAGAAGCTTCCCCTATCCCTAGTTTCTCTCAAGCCTTTAAACTCCAGTCTTTCCTCCTCCCCCATTCTAACCCACCACCAGGTCGGGGCTGCACTGAGCAGCTGCTTCCTGTTGCCCCAGAGGTTGCTGCAAGGGTGGTGGTGGGGCCAAACTGAGCTATGAATAAAGCCGATTCTCACGGTCCTGCACAGCCTCACTACGCCGCCGTTGTGGACGGCCTCTACAATACCCAGAGGGTTGACAGACAGGACAGGGAGGGTTTTTGCCTTTGTGGCTTCCTGATTCCAGAGTCTCCACAGCTGTAGTAGGGATCGGGCCCGGAAGAAGCACGTTTGCCTAGCAGGGCGCTGTGCGTGACCCTGACATGCTCGGCCTTGAGTTCCCTCTGCCGCTCCCCTAGGCCTCCTTGAATCTTTGTGGCTCCCACCGTCTTCCCAGCGTCCTTTGTGAGTAAGTCTTTGCTGGCGCCCCGAGAGTGCCCGCAGAGAGAAATCTCCAAGTACTCCAGTTCTGACCCACCGCCATCACCAACTACGTCGTCAAAGTTTGTCTTTTCCTGCATCTGGGATCCTTTCTGGTTCTGGCCCCTAGGAGACGCCACCCGCTTTCCCCTCCCCCAGCGGATCCTTCGCGACAGTCGTCCCTGAGCGCTCGTCCTCACCCGGGTAGCTCCTGCCCCTTTAAGCGCCACCTCCCCCCTCCACCGCCGCCGGTCTCGGGCTCGGGGAGGAGGCGCCGCCGCCCGGTTCCGCCACCTGCGCCGCCGCCGCCGTCCGGCCCGGCCCTGCTTCAGGTGAGGCCCGGCATCCACCTCCAGGCCCGGAGTCCCGGGCAGGGCGTCCCCGCAGCCGCCTCCTCCCGTGGGATCCAGGGTCTGACCTTCCCTGCGCCGGCTGCCCTTCCTCTTCTCCCCCGCACTGTCTCCTCGCCCATTCCTCCCCTGTCCTCTGTGACCGGGATGCTTCTCACGCCTCTCCGCCATCCTCTCCCGGGAACCCCTGTTCCGGCCCAGGAGCTCCCCTCCCCCGTGCCTTCCTCGCCAGGAAGATCTCCCGCGGTCTAGGTGTCGCCTCCCCTTCTCTGGACTAGCGTTTTCCCACGCCATCCTAACCCCAATGGGAGGGGGAATAACCGCCACCCCAACAACTCCTCGTCGTGAGGGCGGGAGAGACAACGCACACTACAGGCTCCGTCCGCCTTGCTTCGCTCACCCTTCAAGTTCAATTAAGTCCCACCTAAAGCTTTTGCCCCGGAGTTTGGGGTCGGACCTGAGCACCGCCCCGTGATGCAGGTGGGAAGGGCCCTCCGCCCGGCTTGGAGTTGGCCCCTCCCCTAGTCGGGCGCTGGGGGCAGCCGCGCTGCGGGAACCTTGTCATACCCGGCCTTAGCGGCTGTTGCTGCAGAATAGAGTGGGGCTGAGTCTCTAAGGGATTTGGGGTGCCGGGTAAGGCAAAGGAAACCCCATCTTTTCTATTTCACATTACTCCAGGGGGGGAAAAAAAAGCTGTCGCTGTCTTAACATTTCCACCGTGGCGCTGTCCATTGGGAAATTTGGAAATAAGGCTAAATCTGAGGGGCGTAGGTCCCCTTAGAGAAGGGAAGGGGTTATATTCCTTTATATTCCTTTTGCTATATTATGAGAGACTAACCTTCCCAAAATAACTTTGGATTGTCTTGCCTGAACCTGAGTGGCGAAGGGGACCAATGGGAGAGCCGTTGCTTCGGTCAGCGAGTGGGCAGTCTTTATAATTACGCCAGCTTCAATAGGGAATACCCCTTCCGCCGAGTCCAGCTGAGCCCCTTAGCTTCTTCTCCAGAGCCTCTACTCTAGGATGATAGGCCAGGGTGTCAGGATTTCTTCTACTATTCTGAGTCACGACCCAGGGTGCTGGGAGGGCTGTGTGTGTGTGTGTGTGTGTGTGTGTGTGTGTGTGGTGGGGTGAGCCTGTGGTGCTTGGGATTCGACGCTAGGAGTGTCTGGGAAGGGGAAGAGAACTAGGCTGTTACACCATCAAAGGCTCTCCTAGCCCCAACCATCTGCCTCCAGCGTGGCTGGCACGGTGGCAGCTGACCCAGAGCTAGAGAGGTTCAGCAGGAACAAGGAGAGTGTGACAGAGGAGGAGCAGGTGTTTCCCCCCCCCCTTCATTTCTCATCCTCTGAGGAGGTTCAGCCTATCCCCACTCTTCTCACAAGTTGCTGATGAAATGACGGTTGGCTCCTTTTGTTAGTATCCAAGGCGAGGCTTGGTGGACAACCAGCCCTATTTTATGGGATTGAGAAATGCTTGGGGACATATGGGGTCAGTCTGCCCTCTGTTGTCCAAATTTGGCGTGGGGAGGGGGGTCACAGAGGTTGCACGTCCTGGTGTCGGGCACAAAGTAAACACTTAGCTTTGGGGCATATTTCCAGTCCACCCATATCCTTCAGAGAGCAGGGGAGATCCCAGATTAGATGGGATAAAGGAGGATTTTATTCGGGGTTGAAGGTGATCGCTGTTAGCCCTCTGTCCCCTGCTTTTCTCTTCTGATCGCAGGTGGTCTGGCACACACCTTTCTTTCCCGGCTCAGGGCTGGGTTAGGGCCTAGAGGTTGCCCAGGAGACAAGGCCTGGGGCTCGGAAGGGGTGGGGACAGTGGGGCACAGGAGTAACCGGCTCTTCCGGAGCCAGCAGTGGGTGTGTGTGGGTGTGTGGTGGTGAAGCGAAGGGGCGTGGTCACGAACGTCTGACTGGCGTAGGCTCCTCCCCGGCCGGCCCTGTCTCGGACTGGTTAGCCGGGTGGTGAGGTAGGAAGAGTCCGCGCTGGAAAAGCAGGAGGAGAAAAGGATACCAGCTTCTTCCTGTGCACCTGCCTCCTCCCCTCCTGCCCACAGGTGCCAGTTCCAACGTAACCTTTTTATTTTATTTTTATTTTGTTTTTTAATTTTGGGGCTAGCATTCCTTCACTTCTCCTTTCTCCAGAAGGACAGACTCCCTTCTTTGAGCATAGCCTCTAGTAGGACTTGAGGTTAGTGGACTGTCGGAGGCGTGAAGTTTATCCCCCAGGTGACCTATAAATCTCTTTTTGGTTTTTCCAGACAAAGTTTCACCGAGTAGTCCTGGCTAGCCTGGAACTCGATATGTAGACCAAGCCGGCCTTGAGCTCATGGCGATCCTCCCATCTCTGCCTCTCCAGTGTAGAAATTACAGGCGTGGGCCACCTTGGCCGACTTTATGAACCCATTTGGACGGTAAAGAGAGAAGGATTTTGCTTCTGCCTGTCTCCTCGTTCCCTCCGTAATTTAGTCACCTGAGCTGGGGAGAGGCAGCCCTAACCTCTGCTGGGGAGAGGCAGCCCTAACCTCTGCTGGGGAGAGGCAGCCCTAACCTCTGCTGGCCACACTGTTGGCAACTTCTCTAAAATCTGAATTCTTTCTGAACTGAACTCTGGAATGATGTTTCCCACGCTCAGAATCCCCCTCTGAAGTGGGGAAATCCAGTTAGACTGCTGGATCTGGCGCTACATCTTCTATCCACATCTGCTTTCCAGTCGCTTAGCCGCCCCCAAGAGGAAAGGGTATTTGTTGACACCTCCAAACCGCCCAGGATTCCATTATCCTTTTTCTGTGCGTTGTTTTCCTAGGTATTCAGCCTTCGCTTTGCGTTGTTTGTATTCTAGAATGGCATTTCATTGACCTGGATGGGAATTACGAAGCTAGAAAAGGCTCGACTTGTAAGGAAAGGGGATAAGGTTCTTTTCTAGTTGTATTATAGCTAATGTATGACCTTGAGCAAATCAGCGCAGTTCTGCCGCTCTTGATTTCTTCATCTGGCATATGATAAGTTTGACTTAAAAAAAAAAATCAATAAGCGCAGTTGGTGGTGGTGCACACTCGGGGAGGCAGAGGCAGGCGGATCTCTGTGAGTTCAAGGCCAGCCTGGTCTACAGGCTGAGTTCCTAGACGGCCAGGGCTATACAAAGGAACCCTGTCTTGAAAAAAAAAATCAATCATATGACACTATTTCTCATCGTGGTTCCCGGAAATACACATTTAGGTGAAAGCCAAACTCTTAATTCCTTGCTAGATTTTACCTTTCAGCAGCTTTGTTAGAAAAAGTATGGGGCCGGGAGGCAGAGGCAGGCAGATCTCTGTGAGTTCGAGACCAGCCTGGTCTACAAGAGCTAGTTCCAGGACAGGCTCCAAAGCTACAGAGAAACCCTGTCTCGAAAAAACCAAAAAAAAAAAAAAAAAGAAAAGAAAAGAAAAAGACAAAGTATGGGAAGAGTAAACCAATGGGACATTTTATTTGTTGGTTAGTTTACTGCTCATTTTCTACCTCTGGCCACATTTGGCTAGACTCAGAGCCGAGTCTCCTTTTCCCCATGTGCAGGAATCTCTCCGACGTCCAAGGCCCTGCAGATGTCACCAGGAAAGTGGTGATCCAGGCAGGACAAGGTTGTCCCTACAGAACATAGGTGAGTGGACTTCTATTTCCCTTCACCCCTTCACCTGGTGTCAATCTCTCCCTAACTATCAATTTCCACTTTTTCGCTACCCTGCTGAGGAAATAAACAGCCCCGAAATGTCTTCCAGGTATCCCCTGGAGTTAAAAAAGCCTCATCTGCCTTTGGTCCTAGAAACGTGCTCTAGTCGGTTAGGCTAACCCTGGGATGAGGCTCGCCTTTCAGTCTGACCTGGGTGTAGCAAGGCTGGGAGATGCGGGTGAAGCAGGAACCTGAGGTGTGGGCCTCACAGCGGCGCTAGGACCCAGATCTGGGTCTGAAGGGAGAGGGCCGGGCACTAGGACCTTGTGGCCGCGGCCTCGGTGGGCGGTCCGTCGGCCGCAGCTTCCCCGCCCCCTCCGGCTCCGACTCACTCCTCCCCCGCCGGCCATGTTGGCTCCGCTCGGGCCCCGCGGTTAAACCGCGACCCCCTGCCCCCTCCCGGACCCCGTACCCCGTTCCCCTCTCCCCGCGGGCGTCTCCTCCCCTCCTGGCGCCCGGAGCGTGGCCATGTGAACCGCCTGTCCCCCGGGGAGAAGCGAGCCCCAAGCCCGGCTGGACGCGGTCGCCTCAGGTTGGTAGGGTGTGTGGCCCCGGGGCCTGAGGGCCGGGAGCGCTGCGCTCTTCGGGGCGTCCCTCAGGCTGCTGGAGCTTGGGAGTGGAACGGACCTCCCTCCCCGCCGGGGGCCCGACGCTGGGTCTGCCTGCCCAGGGGGCTGGCGAGGCTGTGGGGGGGGACCCCGGCCGGGGGCGGGGGTGGCGGCGGCCGAGCTGCCGGCTGGCGGGGCCCGGGAGGGGCTCCACCTCCTGGGGCGGCGGAGGGGGTTGCCCGCGTGCAGCGCTGGACCCGGGGGTTCCCTGGGTGCCTTAAACTGGAGGTTCGTGTGGAGCGGGGGTTTTGGCGGTGGTGAGTGCGCTGCGGAAGGGGTTTCCAGGGGTCGCAGGGTGACTCCCCGGGAGCGCTCTGGTTTCTCCGGTGACCCTGAAGAGGGACTGGCTGGGGCGAGTGCTGGCTTGCAAGGCTCGGGGCCCTTGAGCCCCGGGAGAGTCCTCTGCTCTGGAGACGGAGGCTGATAGGACTCACACTAGGCGTCTGCGCTTGAGTCGGACGGAGAACTGCGGGGAAGAATAAAGAAGCATTCCTTTCCAAGGAAATCCTCTGTGAAGGGGATCCCCCGTTTCCGTAGCGGAAACGATGCTCTCATCGTCCCTTTTTCCCCAGCGTTCCCGACTCGTAGAAGTCAGTGCCAATAGCAGGCGTCCTTTGTGGAGCTTCTTGGAGTGAGGGATTTGTATCCTTCTGGGGAGCGGTGGTGGTGGGGATGGCTTCCACCACCTCCATCTGTACACAAACTGCCCCTCCCCCAGCCTCCCGCAGGAAGTGGCCGGGAAATGGCAGCTGTGCGTTCGATGCTTGCGTCTCTTGTTGTTTTGAAATGTCCATTTTAATCTGATTTGGTTTCATTTTCTGAGGGCTTGTGGGTAAACTTGAATCTTGCAAACGTGTGACCGCAGAGACCTTTCATTCGACTCTTTCCCCTGTAACATTCATTCGTCAACCAGGAGTCAACTGTAGTTGACCCACTGATCTTGATGCTCCTTTGTAGACTTGGCTGTCTCTTCTGGACACCCCCGCTTCCCCGCTCCAAGCTAGAGGTCACAGGGAAGCAAACTGAGCAGAGCAGTCATTACAGGCGGTGCAGATTGAGCCTAGAAAGCCGCCAAGACGACTTGGGATCTTTGTGGAATGAGACTGTCTTCTTGATTGGTGTAGTGTTTTTAGGTGTGACAGCGTCTTTATTGCAGCGCATTCTGTGCAAGTAAGCTTGTGAAAAGAAGGGCACTTGAAAGGTAGGACATGAGGAAGGTGTATGTTTTATCATTTGTATATAGGGATGAGGGCCGTAAGCCTGTTCCTTAGTGACGTGTCTAGTCTAGTCCTGCAGGGAAACCTCTTCATTGACTTGGGTTTCTGGAAGTTTTGCCTTCTAATAGGGGAATTTGATATCATGATTTAACTCTTTAGTCTGTTAAAGAAAATTTCTTGTGGGAATTTTTTTCCTCTTGTGTAGAGTTTGTTCCTGTGCCCATATTTTCTTTTCCCTTTAAAAAAAATTTTTTTTAATTGTTCTACTTTATGTGTATGGGTGTTTTGCCTATGTGTGTATCTGTGCATCACGAGTGTGCCCATAGAGACCTGAAGACAGCTTTGGTTCCCCTGGAACTGGGGTTACAAGGTGGTTGAGTTGTCATGTTAGGGCTGGGACCTGACTCGTGTCCTCTTAATTGCTGAGCACCCTCCAGGACTCTGTCTCTCTCTGCCTCTCTGTCCTGGAACTAGCGCTGTAGATCAGGCTGGCCTCGAACTCACAGAGGTCAGCCAGCCCCTGCTTCCTAAGTACTGGGAGTAAAGGTCTGTGGCATCATACCTGGCTCAAAATAATGTATTTTTTATTTTGTTTCTTGTTTTGTTTTTCGAGACAGGGTTTCTCTGTGTCATCTGGCTATCTTAGAACTCATTCTATAGATCCGGCTGGTTTTGAACTCAGAGACCCGAGTGCAGGGATTAAAGGTGTGCGCCACGATGACCCAGCTATTTTTCCTATTTTTAATTATGGGTCTACAGGGGCTGGAGAGATGGTTCATTGGTTGAGAGCACTGGCTGTTCTTCCAGAGGACTGGGGTTCAATTCCTAGGACCCACGTGGCAGCTCACAACTGTCTGCAACTCCAGTTCCAGGGGATCCAACACTCTCACACAGACATGCATGGCGGGCAAAACACCAATGAGTAAATTATTAAAATTTTTTAAAAATTATTTACTGTGGGTCTGCATATGGGTATGTGCTTGTGTGATGTGCTCTTGGAGGTCAGAGATGTTGGAGCTAGTTAAGGGTAGTTGTAAGCTGCCTGATGTGGGTGCCCAACCATACTGGGAGGGTTTTTTGTTTGTTTGTTTTTGGTTTGGTTTGCTTTGGGTTTTGTTTTGTTTTGTTTTGGGACAGGGTTTCTCTGTAACAGTCCTAGCTGTCCAGGAATTAGCTCTATAGACCAGACCTCAAACTCAATAAAATCTCTCTGCCTCTGCCTCTGCCTCTGCCTCCAAAGTGCTGGGATTAAAGTGTGTACCATTACACCACAGAAACTTATTTTTTTGTGCCAGAGTCAGGCTGGATTAGAACTATTTGAAATTTAAGATGGGTTTGAACTTGCAATAATCCTCCTGCCTTTTCTGCCTTTCAAGTGTTGGGCTTAACCATTTTTTTGTTTGTTTGTTTGAGTTCCTTTTCCACCACCCCCACCACAACCACAAGACAGTGTCTCATTAGGTAGTTCTGGCTGGCCTGGAGTTCTCTATATATACCAGGCTGGCCTAGAATTTACAGAGATTTGCCTGCCTCTGTCTCCCAAATGCTGGGATTCGGTGTGTACCTCATGCCTGGCTAAATCCCATTTTGTTGCCATTTGGGTTTCGTTAGGAACAAGAGTTTAAGTCTTCAGAATTAAAATAAGATCATTTGAGATCATTTGAATTGCCCTGAAAACTACATGCACCTGTCATTGAAATCATATTTTTTTTTAAGTAGAAACTTGCCAGCTGCATATAAATCCATAGATTAAAGCTCTAGACTAGGAGCAGGCGTATGTGATTTTTGTGAAAATGGTGTCCTCATTATTTTTCCTGGGGTGCTGATAATCTGGGTACTGATTAAAAACAAGTGTGGTGTCTGTTGCTCCCTGACTGGTGGGTCCCTTTGACTGTTGATCTGGGTGGCATCAGGCATCTAGATAATACCAGCTGTCTTGTGTGTGCTGGGGATTTAACTCAAGGTCTCAGGCAGCTATGCTTAATTATCATTTCAGGTTTTGTTTTTTTTTTTTTTTTTTTTTGAGACAGGGTTTCTCTGTGGCTTTGGAGCCTGCGCTGGAACTAGCTCTTGTAGACCAGGCTGGTCTCGAACTCACAAAGATCCACCTGCCTCTGCCTCCCGAGTGCTGGGATTATAGGTGTGCACCACCACTGCCCGGCTCATTTCAGTTTTTAAAAGGTACATTTATTTGATGTAGTTGTGTTTGCCACAGGCTGTGGGTGGAGATCAGAAGACAACTATCCTACCATGTGGGCTGTGGGGTTTGGTAGCAAAAACCACTGAGCCTCCTCACCAGCTCCACCACATTGATTTTTAACTTCTCCTGTTTTCAGCCTTACTTACTTACTTAAATTCGGATCTGGCTGAATAGTAAATTGGTTTTCCTTGTTGGAGTTAAAAGAGGAAAGAGGCTTGGAAATAAAGAGTTTAGTAGTATCGCCAGGTCATGATGGTGTACATCTTTAATCCCAGCTCTTGGGAGGCGGAGGCAGGTGGATCTCTGAGTTTGAGGCCAGCCTGGTCTACACAGTAAGTTCCAGGACAGCAGGGCTACACAGAGAAACCCTGCCTGGAAAAACAGAGTTAGTAGTAAGAGGACTCTTGAACCGTAAGCTTCAAGGCAATCCTTCCAACCCAACCCAAAGTGACTTCATAGTTAAAGCTCTGATGGCCTTGTAAAACGGATTCATTTTCCTATCTGAAATAAATTCACTCTCCTCCCTTTCTTTCTTTTCTGTTTTTTTGTAAGATGACTCTCCCTATGTAACCTAAGACTGGTCTTTGCCAAGTGCTGGAATGATGATGTATATACCTCACATTTGGTGAGAAATCTGCAGAGAAGTAGATATTCTTAATAGTCACTGGCCACTTTTTTTTCTTGACAGGGGGTGAGGGAGTAGTTTTCTTCTCTTTCCCGTCTTTTTGTTTTTGTGGTACTGGGGGAGGGTGTGTGTGTGAAAACCAGACCTTTAGAAACATTAGGCTATATGCCTAAGACACCTTTTTTGCTTATTGATTTTTGGTTTTTCTTTTTTCTTTTTTTTCCTTTGATTTTTGGTTTTTGAAGACAGGGTGTCACTGTGTAGCTCTAGCCTATCCTGGAACTGACACCGTAGACCAGGCTGGCCTCAAACTCAAGAGATCCACCTACCTCTGCCTCCCAAGTGCTGGGATTAAAGGTGCTGCTTGGCTATTTTTGGTTTTTTAAGATCTCTGTTTGTTGTTGATTGCCCTTGAACTCAGAACGTTGTGACTACCTCTACCTCAGTAGTGGAATTAAAGGCGTGTACCACCACCCTATCCCACAGGTTTCTATGTTTGTTTCTTTGTTTTGGTTTTTTGAGACAGGGTTTCTCTGTGTAACAGGTCTAGCTATTCTGGAACTAGCTTTGTAGACCAGAGTTGGCCTTGAACTCACTGAGTTCTGCCTCCCAAGTGCTGGGTTTAAAGGCGTGCACCACTACCGCCCGGCTTGTTTTTTGTTTGACCAGGCTGACTTCAGACTCAGAGAACTGCCTGCCTCTGCTCCATGAGCGTTGGGATTAAAGGTTTGCTCTCCCACCATCCAGCCTGAGTTCTATTTCATAAGTCTCTTTCTAAAAAGAAAAACAGGTAATATGAAGAGAATTAGATGGATTGACCTCACCTTCTCAGAAGTCTAGAAGATTCCGAGAGGTTCATTTGGAAGCCTTAACATTATGGAATCAGGTGTGCCTGTCTTCCTGATGATAACTTTTTTTTTTCACATTTGAAGAAATTAAACCAAACTGCTCTAGTCTACTGTAGAGTGATGTAAAAGTTACTAATTGATGGAGGGTTTGATCTTGTATGTGGTGAAGAGACAGGAATGACAGTTTTATATTTTAGAGCATAGAGGGATTTTGGGGGTTTTTCCTTTTTCTTTCCCCTTTTTTCTTAATTTTGCAAAAGGATCTCATATAGCTCAGGCCTGCTTTGCTTTTATTTTATTTTATCTTATTAGTGAGACAGGGCCTCTCTGTATTGCCCTGACTGTCCTGAATATCTCAGTGTAGACCAGGGTAGCCTTCAACTCAAAGAGATCAGTTTGCCCTGCCTCTATTAAGTGTGGTATAGCTTGCCTAGTGTGCACAAGGCCGTGAGTTCAGTCTTCAGCACTGTAGGAAAGGGGATATCAAGGGATGGGGGCCCTTGTTCACTTAGAGTATTGTATCTTGGCCTGGAGTGATAGCCCCGTAAAGTGTTTTTGTTTTTTTTTTTCTGAGGCAGGCTTTCACCAGACTAGACTGACTTCCATCTCACAGAGCTCCACCTGCTTTTGCTGTGGTTGAGTGCTGGGATTAAAGGCATGCTCACCACTACACCCAGCTCTGGCTGGCTTTGAACTCCTTTAGCCCAATAGGCAGTCCTTCTGCCTCAGTCTTCTGTAACTAGCTAAGATTACAGGATACACAGTCAGATCCAATTCCAGATGTATTTTTCTTTTCTTGAATCCTAGGGATCAAGATCATTTTTTAAAAATTTAAATGCATGTACTGATTGCACTTTTGTGTGTGTGTTATATTCGTGTCTGGTTCCCCTGGAACTGTAATTGCAGGTGGTTGTGACGTGCCACATGGGTGCTTGGAATTAACCTGAGTCCTCTAGAAGAGAAGCAGGTGCTCTTTAGCTTCTGAGTGATATCTTCAGCACCTCAAGATTCTTTTTTAGAAAAGATTTGTTTTATTTTAACATATATGTGTTGTGGGTATGTGCACATGAGTTACGGGTGCCTGTGGAGGCCAGAAGGCACTGGGTCCTTGGGAAATAGAGTTACAGGTGGTTGAGAACTGCACGGATCCTGGGAACTGAACTTGAGCCTTCTACAAGTGAAACAGCACTCTTAACTGCTAAGCCGTCTCTCCAGCCCCCTCTCCATCACATTATCTTGTGATGCAGGACTTGGTGTATGGTAGGGAAGTATATTCTACCAGGAAACTAACTACATGAAACTGTTTCTTGACAATGAAGTAAGAACTATGGCAGAAAATCAGGTTACAATATGATTACTTTAGTTCATATATAAAATAATTGTTCTTACTGGTTTTGAATATAGCCACAGATGACCTTGAACTTCTGAACTTCTTGCCTCTACTAAGTGCTGAGATTATAGGTGTGTATAATGCCAGTCTAGGTATTAGGAATAGGATACAGGGCTTTTTGCATGCTAGGCAGTTCCTCTACCAGTGGAGCTAACATCCTCAGTCTTATTAATGGATCTTTAAGAACTACTCTTGTTCTTTGAGTATGTAAGTCTGTTTAGAACATTAAATTTAGAACTAAGTTTATTTATTTATTTATTTTTGCCAGACAGGGTTTCTCTGTAGCCTTGGAGCTTGTCCTGGAACTAGCTCTTGTAGACCACGCTGGTCTCGAACTCACAGAGATCCTCCTGCCTCTGCCTCCCAAGTGAGCCACCACAACCCAGCTGTTTATTGACTTTTAAATATTGTCAGTACTTCTCTATTCCTTTACCTTATTTTTGCAAGGGATAGCTAGTCAAAAATCCGCTAAGGATGGTGTAGCTTGCCTAGTGTGCACTAGACTGAGACTGGAGCTAGTCCGTACCACAGCACTATAGGAAAGGAGAAGTCAAGAGATTGGGGCCTTTCTCTCTAGGAATTGTTTTTAAAGGCAAGATCTCATTGTGTCACCCTGGCTGGCTTGGCACTCTATGAAACATAGAACAGACTGACCTTCAATTCATAGAGTTCCACCTGCCTCTGCTGTGACTGCGTCCTGGGATGAAAGGCTCGAGCCTAACATGCCTGGCTGAGGACTTGAGATTGATCCCTAGAAACCAGGTAAAAATGTCAGGCAGGCTTGGTGGTGTATGATTGTAATCCTAGTAGTAGAAAGGCAGAAACTGGAAGATTCTAGGGCTCGCTGGCTGACTAGTCTAGCCTCATTGATATACTTCAGGCCATTAAGGGACCCAAAGGAGATGGATGATGTTTCTGAAGTTGTCCTCTGATCCGCATGTATATGAACATACATAAAAGAAAATGGGGGGCTGGGTATGGTGATGCATGCCTTTAATTCTAGCAGATTAAATGCAGATCTCTGAGGCTAGCAATACTGAGTTCCACTTTAGCCAAGGCTACATAGTGAGACCCTACTTTAAAAAACTTAAGTGCTCGCTTCGGCAGCACATATACTAAAATTAAAACAATACAGAGAAGATTAGCAAAAAAAAAAAAAACTTAATTTAAAAAAAAAAAAAGAAGGGACTATAGAGATTGCGTGCATGCTGCTCCTGAGTTCAGTTTCCAGCACCCACCTCAGACTGCAGCCTGTAATTCTGGCTTGGGGGGATGGATCCAACACCTCTGGCCTCTTCAGGCACCTGCACTCACTTGCAGAAGACCTGGGTTCCATTCCCAGCACCTAAAACAGTGGTTCAAAACCATTCTTAACCTTAGAAAAAAAGAAAGTGAAAAACTAAATTTAATTCTCTGAGAATAGGAACAAGCTTGCACTAAGTTCATTATGGCAATAACAAAAACCCCAAGCCACAAGTATTTAACAATACTTCATTTGGTTCTAGTCTCTACTTAGTATTAAATTAAATCCCGGAAACGTATTGGTGGAACTTAACATCCAGGTGCCTGGACATGGCTATTTTCTTTTTTTCTTTTCCAGATTTCTTTTTCTTTATTGATATTTATTGAGCTCTACGTTTTTTTCTGCTCCCCTCCCTGCCTCTCCCCTCCTCCCTTCAACCCTCCCCCAATGTCCCTATGCTCCCAATTTACTCAGGAGATCTTGTCTTTTTATACTTTCCCATGTATATTAGGTCTGGCTATTTTCTTTGAGTAGCCTTCCAACCTTAGTGTAAAATTTCATCATCTTCCCTCTCCCTCACTTAGAATTCTGGTTTGAAATGGGTGAAAGAAAGGACATTTTGAAAGAGACTGAACCTTGGTCAGAACATGTAATAGTTTGTCTGGATCAGAGTTCCCAGAGAAGTTTGTTGAATAGGCCGGATAAGAGGCATCCTTCAATATGTCTTTGTCATTTGGAACTCTAATGGGAGAAGATGACTTAGGCAGGGGAGGAGTTTTTTAGATATGACATTTAAAGATCACTATAACATGTTCTGGTATGCATGCATGCAGAACACTGTATACATAATAATAAATCTTAAAAAAAAAAGGAAAGCTAACATGGCTGGACATTATGGACATCCTTCTAATCCCATCACTCGGGGGTTTGAGGCGGGGGATTTCAGAATCCCTGGCCACGTGAGGCTACATAGCTAGATCCTATTTCTTTTTTTTTAAAAAAAAATATTTATTATGTATACAATATTCTGTCTGTGTGTATGTCTGCAGGCCAGAAGAGGACACCAGACCTCATTACAGATGGTTGTGAGCCACCATGTAGTTCTGGGAATTGAACTCAGGACCTTTGGAAGAGCAGGCGATGCTCTTAACATCTGAGCCATCTCTCCAGCCCAAATCCTATTTCAAACAAACAAAACACCTAACTTTTGGGGGGGGAGGGCAGGTGTTCGAGACTGGGTTTCTTTTTTTTTTTTCTTTTTTTTTTTTTTTTTTTTTTGGTTTTTCGAGACAGGGTTTCTCTGTGGCTTTGGAGCCTGTCCTGGAACTAGCTCTTGTAGACCAAGCTGGTCTCGAACTCACAAAGATCCGCCTGCCTCTGCCTCCCGAGTGCTGGGATTAAAGGCATGCGCCACCACCGCCCGGCCGAGACTGGGTTTCTTTGTGTAGCTTTGGAGTCTGTCATGGAACTTACTCTATAGACCAGGCAGACTCACTCACATAGTTTCACCTGCCCCTGTCTCCTGAGGATTAATGGCATGTCCTGCTGCTGCCCACCAAAACCTAACTAACATTTATTTATTTATTTTAAACATTTATTTATTTATTATGTATACAATATTCTGTCTGTGTGTATGCCTGCAGGCCAGAAGAGGGCACCAAACCCCGTTACAGATGGTTGTGGACCACCATGTGGTTGCTGGGAATTGAACTCAGGACCTTTGGAAGAGCAGGCAATGCTCTTAACCTCTGAGCCATCTCTCCAGCCCCCGCCTAACTAACATTTAATACAAGGGTGTGTATGTGTGTATTTATTTATTCTTGCTTAACCCTCAAACCCTAGAAGTTCATAATAAAATTTTTCTAAATAAAGGCTCAGCAAGAAATTTGTCCAATGCCAAAGATGCTAGGAAGCAGTAGAATTGAGATTTGAGCCCGGTTTCTTATGCCAATCTCACGTATATCTCATAGCATATCTAGGAATGAATGAAATAGCTGTGGTTTCTGTGACCCTTCAGCTGGGGCAGGTATGGATATAGACTCGGGGGCCAAATAGCTTTTATTCTGTTTACATCTCTGATTTCTTTGGGTTGTCCACTTACCATTAACAGTATGTCATTTATGAAGTAGGATGTGCTGTTTCCTCAGAGTTTCCTTGTAGATTCAACAACAACAACAAAAAAAATGAACTGTGACCCATCTTTGAGGGTATAATCAAGAGGACACAGGGAGAAAGATGTGACTTTGTGCCAGGCGGTGTGTGACTGCCTAAACTGAAGGAGAGAGGGCAGTGCAGGTCAGGTGGGATTGGTTCCTCTGGCTTCTTCCCAGAATTTCCAAAGTGAACCCCTGCATGTTCTTTGTTCTGTGGAAGCTTAAGGAGAAACCCAACCTAAAAACAAGGACTTAAGTTTTATTTTTTGTGTGTTTTAGTCAGGATTATTAATTTTACGAGGCTTGTTTTTTGGATTTGTGTTCTAAAGAATGGGCTTTCCGGCCGGGCGGTGGTGGCGCACGCCTTTAATCCCAGCACTCGGGAGGCAGAGGCAGGCGGATCTCTGTGAGTTCGATGGGGAAGTTCTGGAAGACTGCAGTCTATTCTCTGTTGATTGGATTTTTCATGGATGTGTAGCAGATTAAAGTCTGTTACTTAATTTACACTTGACTTTAGCCAAAAGTGAGACGTGATCACGACTTAATGTGTGTATGCATGTGTTCATGTCTGCACTTGTGCCTGCTGGTGGATAGGTATCACAGCAGGCGTGTAGAGGAGAGAACAGTCTGAGAGTTGTTTCTCTCCAGTCATCAGGCTTGGCTTGCACGCACCTCTACCTGCTGAGCTATCTTACCAGCCCTTACTGTAATTATAGAATGAACCTGAGACATTCTATAAGAAAGATAAATTAATACTAAAAACTTTTCCTGAGTTGGGGTTGGTGGCATATGCCTGTAATCTCAGTACTCAGAAAATTGAGGCAGGAGACTTGCTGTGAGTTGTTGCCACTCAAGACTATCTGGAAGATTGTCTCCAAAAAAAGTTTAGGTAAAGTTTCCTGCTGCCAGACCTGAGGACTGAATTAAGTCTCTGGGACCAACAGGAGAGACCTGATTTCCCCCAAATTATCCTCTAACCTCTGCATACATGCCATGGCACGTGCCTACAAACATACAACAACTTGTGTGTTTGTATGTGTGTAGACTGTTGACACATATACCGAGTGGTGTCTGATTTTCAGTATATAGCATATTCATAAACCATGATTGCTTGCTTTGAAATAGGATCTTACTGTGTAGTCCAGTCTGTCCTTGAACCTTGATCCTCTTGTTTTAGCCTTTTGAATACTGGGCTTGTAGGCATGTGACAGCAGGTATATATATATATATATATGTATTGTCAGGGAGTATATATACCTCTTAGATATTGAACAGTGATCATGTTTTCATAACCAATTTGTTTATCCTTTTAAAAAATACAATTAAAATATTACCTAGGTTTGGTTATTTCCTCAGTTTAGGAACTTAATAAAGATAGCTTTTTGACTCCTAGGTGTGGTGGCAAATGCTTTTAATCCTAGCACTTTAGAAGTAGAGATAGGCAGGTCTCTGAGTTGATGCCAGCCAAAGCTATGACCATTTTAATTTCACTTGTGTGATGTCTCAACGAAAATAGCAAAAAAGAAAGCTTTCATTGTGAATTATTATGCCCTCCAGAAGCTGTTAACATAATCCCAAGAACGTTTCTTTTTTTGTATAAAAATAGAATCTCACATATTAGGTTAATTATCACTAGTACATTGCAAATAGCTGATCAGACTTATCCAATAATTCTTGTTTCTGCTTTCGTTCCTTCTGGACACTGTCAGAGTTGTTTATTTTGATCAAGACCTTCGTTTCTCACTATTTCTAGTAATATATCATGTTATATTCAATAGATGTTGAAGCTTTTAGCCATACTTACTGTCCCTCAGTGAGCCAGTAAACTTTACAGTTTCACATATGTATAATGTATATATTTCTTTTTTGTTTCAGGTTTCTCTGTGTAACAGCTCTAGCTGTCCTGAACTCACTAAGATCCACCTGTCTCTGCCTCCCAAGTGCTGAGATTAAAGGCATGCGCCACCAACACCCGGTTAATGTATATATTTCAAATCATTATATTATATTAGAGGTTTTTTTGTTTTTGTTTTTCAAGACGGGTTTTTTGTAACTTTGGAGCCTGTCCTGGAACTCGCTCTGTAGACCAGGCTGGCCTTGAACTCAACAGAGATCTGCCTGCCTCTGTCTCCCGAGTGCAAGAATTAAAGGTGTGCACCATCACTACCCGGGATGTTACAGTGTTTTTATGTCTGGGGTTATAGATAGAAAATAATGGACATGGGGGCTGGATAAATGGCTCAGTGGTTAAGAGCATTACCTGCTCTTCCAAACGTCCTGAGTTCAATTCCTGGCAACCACATGGTGGCTCACAACCATCTGTGATGAGGTCTGGTGCCCTCTTCTGGCCTGTAGACATGCACACAGACATAATATTGTATACACAATAAATAAATAAATATTTTTTTTTAAAAAAAAAGAAAAGAATGGACACTGTTATCCCAGTACTTGGAAGCCTCAGGGAGAAGAATTCAGAGTACAAAGCCTACTCGGACTACATAAAGAGATTCTGTCAAAATAGAATAGTAATGAAACAGGATACATTTCCTGCTAACACTGTGTGTTGTGTGATGTTGTTTTTGCTTTTTTCCCCTGAGACAGGGTTTCTCTGTAGCTTTGGGGCCTGTCCTGAAACTAGCTCTTGTAGACTACGCTAGCCTCGAACTGACAGAGATCTGCCTGCCTCTGCCTTCCGAGTACTAGGATTAAAGGCCACCACTGCCCAGCTTGGTGGTGTTTTGTTCTTACTCTTTTGGCTTTTTGAGGGGCCTGCCATCTGGCTCCCAAATAAATACATACAGCTTATTCTTAGTTATAAATGTCTGACCTTGGCTTGGCTTGTTTCTAGCCAGTTTTTCTTTTTTTCTTTTCTTTTTTTTTTTTTTTGCCAGTTTTTCTTAAATTATCCTGTTTATCTTTTGCCTCTGGGATTTTTTTTTTCTTTTCTTCTGTGTGTCTTATTTTCACTCTTACTCTGTGGCTGGGTGGGTGCGTGGATGTTCCCCAACAACCTTGCATCCATAGCTTTCTGCCAAAAAGATGGCTTTGACAACTTCTGTGGACCCTGGGAGTAGACCCATGGCCTTACCTCCAGGGTAAAAACAAAAGGATAAAGAATATCAAATGTGGAGCTGGAGAGATGGTTCAGTGCTAATAGGCACTGCTGCTCTTCTGGAAGACTTGGGCATGATTTTTAGTGCTCATATGGCAGCCAACAGTGTCTGCTAACTCTAGTCCCTGGGACTCAATCCACTCTTCTGGCCTCTGTGGGCACCGCATATATGTATGCAAACATACATGCAGGTAAAACATACATACACATTAAAAAATTAAATCTTAAAAAGCACAAATCAGAGCCGGGCGGTGGTGGCGCACGCCTTTAATCCCAGCACTTGGGAGGCAGAGGCAGGCGGTTCTCTGAGTTCGAGGCCAGCCTGGTCTACAGAGGGAATTCCAGGACAGGCTCCAAAGCCACAGAGAAACCCTGTCTCGAAAAAACAAAAAAAAAACACAAATCCTAACCCTAATGTTAAACTAAAGAGCTAATGTCTAAGAGAACTATATCCTGGGCCAGCAATTAAGAGGGTAGAACTTAACATAAGGTTAGGTTTTTCCAGGCTTGTTGTTTTTTCATACTAACTCTATCACTGTCTGCCTAGCTTAACAACTTGCTTTTAGACAGTGTATAAAAGCTTGCCTTAAACCTGTCATCCTTTGCCCGAGTTTGCTGTGTGCTAAGTTTATAGGTGTGGTACCATGCTTGACTTAACGGGTCTTTGACTGGGTTAAAGCCGTATTTTCTTCTCCTTTTCCACTTGCACCTTCTCACAGCACCCCTAAGTTGAAGGGTTAGTAAAGGGATGGGAAGGGGCACTTCCTTGATGATATAACCCCGCTTAATCATGAGTATTTTTTCCTTTTCTCTCTCCTACAGAAATGGAAGCAAACGACCATTTTAACTTTACTGGCCTTCCCCCTGCACCAGCTGCCTCAGGACTGAAACCCTCTCCTTCATCAGGGGAGGGCCTCTACACTAACGGGTCTCCCATGAACTTCCCCCAGCAAGGGAAAAGTGAGTATGGAGGCCTTAAGACCTGGGGAGTGAATGACATCATTTCTTTAGATTAGGTTGACAGAAGGAGATTGAGATCTACTTTTGGCTAGCTACCCCACAACAACTCTTTCCTGGCAGGTAGTGACAGAGGAAATAAATCCATAGAACTTACTAATTGCTAGGGAGAAATCACACTTCTGAGAACAAGTTATAGGGCTTATGGAAGCTGCTTTTTTTGTCTTGACTTTGGATTTCTAGAAGACTAGAAAAAACATACAAGCCTTTTCATCTTAGCCTGCTCTTTTGTCAGTCGTGTTCCCTGGCTACTGGGAACAGAAAAAGAGGTAGCTGCTGTTGCTAATACTGAGAGTGGTGAACCTGTGACACGTAAAGCTCTCTGGGGAGCTGTTTTAAGGAATTAGGAAATTGGTATGGACTAGAGGTAAGGGAGGTGGGCGAAGGTTATGATACATACGCTCCAACTCGTGTAGCAGGGAAGGCCTGCACTAGAAGTGCTATGCGAGTCTTTGTCCTTGCACAGAAGGGGAGGGGCGCAGTGCTTCCTTAGAAAGTTTTTCATTCTCTGGAAGTGCTGCTGTGGGCGTGATTTTCTTTTCCTTTTTTCTTCTGGGGTAGTGACTTACTCTAGCCAAGGATGACCTTAAACACCATGGTGGCAGTCCTGCTTCATCTTCTATCATTTTCTTTTCTAAATTTGCATAGAAGTAGAATTTCATTTGCTTTCTCCTTCCTTACAGTAGAAAAATTGTCTTGTACTTTCCCTTTTTTCATATATAGGACACTTGCAGATGAATGCAAGCCCTGTTATTTCATTGGACTTTCCCACACATACATACCCACCCACCTGCTGTAGTATTCCCCCATAAAGACACCTGCTTGAAGTTTCTTTAGTATCTTGGTCCCGATAATTGTTGTCTGATGTAAACTCAAAGATGGCTATTTTCAGAGCAGTATTTTGCAGCACTGGTCATGCAAAGATTTTTACCTACTCCATGTTACCCTCCTGGGGCTATGGGGAGGAGCTAAACCCAGCCTTCTGAGCTGGAATTTTGTCACTGTGGTGACTGCAAATTCTATTCTTAGCCCGACACAAAGTGCTGGATCTCCATGTGCCAGTGAGGTGGAGGCTGTCCCTTCTGGTGCCACTGTAGGGCCAAATAGGCACTAAGAAAAGAGGGGATTGGAACTGGAAAATTCAGTCATACCCCCCTGTCCCCAGGAAAGAATTCCCATAAGGAATGAGGGCGGGAAAGAATGCAATTCATTGTAGGAAACCGATGTGCAGCTCCATGTAGTAGAAAGCTTGCAGCAGCAGTATCCATGGCTGTCACTAGCTCCTGTGGCACACCTAGGTCACTCCCTAGCCCCTTACTCATCTGTCTCAGCAGCAGTGCTAAACTTACATACAGGAACATCCAGGTTTACTGTTCCCTTGAGACCCAAAAGCTGAAGTTAACAGAGGACTCCCTTCACTGTATTTGAGGTTTATTTTGTGGCATTATTGCATATATATTCATAGCTGACTCTTCTCTGTTTTTCTGCCAGGTTTGAATGGGGATGTGAATGTTAATGGCTTATCTACTGTATCTCACACTACTACTTCAGGGATTTTGAACTCTGCTCCCCACTCCTCCAGCACCTCACACCTCCAGCATCCTAACGTGGCCTACGACTGTCTTTGGAACTACTCACAGTACCCACCTGCCAATCCTGGCAACAACCTCAAGGACCCACCCCTTCTTTCTCAGTTCCCTGGGGGACAATACCCGCTCAATGGTATCCTTGGGGGCAGCCGACAACCTTCATCCCCAAGTCACAACACTAATCTTCGAGCTGGGAGCCAAGAGTTCTGGGCCAATGGTACCCAGAGTCCCATGGGGCTTAACTTCGATTCACAGGAGCTGTATGATTCCTTTCCTGACCAGAATTTTGAGGTGATGCCCAATGGACCTCCAAGTTTTTTCACCTCCCCACAGACTTCTCCAATGTTGGGATCTAGTATCCAGACCTTTGCACCTTCCCAGGATGTAGGCAATGGGGTCCATTCTGATGAGGCAGCAGGAAAGGAGCTGACTTCAGTTGTGGAAGAAAATGACACTGGCTTGGTAGGCAGCCTGGAACTGGAGGAAGAACAGCCAGGTATAACTGGGTCTGTGAACTGGGTGGGTGTGGAGAGAGAAAGTGGGGTCATGGGGGACAGTGGCCTTTTGGGGTGAGGAAAACTTGTCTTTCCGGCTCTCAGCAGTAGAGACTGATTTGCATGTTGGTGATTAGCAGAGCCAAGTGGCTGGTGTTTTTGTGGCAGCAGCACCAGTTCAAGAGTGGGAGTGCAAATTATTATTGCAGAGCTGCTGCCCAAGAGAGGGCAGGTGGGCGATGGTAAGCCTGAAACAGCCCAAACACATACTGCATCAAGAATGGCTTTTTAGGGAGCTGGAGCTCAGTTGTTAAGAGCACTGACTTCTCTTCAGAGGATCTGGGTTCAATTCCCAGCACCCACATGGTGGCTCACATCTATCTGTAGCTCTAGTTCTAGGGGGCCTGACACCCTCACACAGATATACATACAAGTAAAACACCAATGCACATACAAAATAAAAATAAATTTTAAAAAGAAGAAAAGAATGACTTCTTGGCCTGGGAATGTCGCTCAGTGGCTAGTGTGCTTGTGTGGCGTGCATGAATGGGTTGTATCTACCTCCAGCCCTGCAAACATCATAATGACACATGCCTATAATCTCAGCCCTTGAGAGTGGAGGTAGGAGGAGGAGGAGTTCAAGGTCAGCCTGGGACACAGAAATGAGGTAGGGTGGGGTAGGGGCTTCTAAAGCAGCTGAGTGGTGAGCACTGAAACCATGAGGCTGTTTTAACTATGGCAGGATTAGGTACCGCTGAAGTGGCTCAGCTCTGGTAGTGACTGACTTACTAAGGTGAGGACACAATAGGTAGAGTGCACCATTGTTTGTCTATTCAGCTCCCTTTTTGTTTTGTTTTGTTTTGTTTGTTAACATTTATGTGTGGCAACCTATTTGTTTCCCTAAAAATAGATAAAATATTAGTTTGTATTTGTAGTTCATATTCACTGCAAGGGTGATTGCCCTATAAAAAAGTCAAAGAATATTTTCTCGGGGCTGGAGAGATGGCTCAGAGGTTAAGAGCATTGCCTGCTCTTCCAAAGGTCCTGAGTTCAATTCCCAGCAACCACATGGTGGCTCACAACCATCTGTAATGAGGTCTGATGCCCTCTTCTGACCTGCAGGCATGCATGCAGACAGAATATTGTATACATAATAAATAAATATTAAAAAAAGAATATTTTCTCTGTTCCACTTATTGGAAAAAATATGCTGAATATGTGGTAGAATTCTTGTCTCAGCATTGCTGTCCATTTTCCCCTTTGCCTGATATAAGATTGGTTTTAGTAGCATGTCTCTACTCATTAGATACTGGATGGGGTCCATTCCTGGTTTAGAACTGGCAATAAATGTTGATTAAAGTTAAGAGTTTACTAAGAGAATGTTTTAACACAGATTTTAGTACTGGTGTGGCTGGGGAAGGGGCTCCTAGGAAAGAACAGTGTACACCATGTGCCTGTGTAGACTTCCTGAAAGAGTTGCTTGAACATTTTTTTCTTTTTTTTTTTTAAGCATTTTTAATGATTTGTTATTTTTTATGTGCATTGGCGTTTTACCTGCATATATGTTTGTGTAAGGGTGTTGAATCCCCTGGGACTGGAGTAACAGACAGTTGTGAACTGCCTTGTGAGTGCTGGGTATTGAACCTGGGTCCTCTAGAAGAGCAGCCAGTGCTCTTACCTGATGAGCCATCTCTCCAGCCCCACCTGAACACATTTTTATAACCAGCTAATACAGCTAAATTGAAGGCACAAATTTTGACTTTTGATCTCTCCTGGGATTACCTAGAATTAAAGATGTGTGGCTACAATGGTTCTGTCTCCTCTGTGGAGTCTTTACACCAAGAAGTCTCTGTCCTGGTTCCTGATCCCACGGTGAGCTGTTTAGATGATCCTTCGCATCTTCCTGATCAACTGGAAGACACTCCAATCCTCAGTGAAGATTCCCTTGAGCCCTTTGACTCGCTGGCACCAGGTAGGCTTTAGAGGTTGTGTCTCTTTCCTGCTTACCTGAGCAGAAGGTGACTAACCCGTTACCTGGACAAGTTAGAAACCCAAGGAAAGTTTTAGGGAATCTGGGGTATTGACTTGTGGATAAAACTTTAGTAAACCATAGTCTTACTGCTGGCTGAGCCGGCTTTACTCAGATGCATTGGTTCATTTCCCAGGCTCTTTCTGTCTTCCAGTTGGCCAAGAGCCCTTGGCTGCAATAATTCATTGAATAGGCTGTAACTGCCACACAGTTGGGCTATTTGGGTTCTAACTAACTAGAAAGGGAACATTTGCCAATTAAATATAAAAACAAGGCCGATTTTATAAGTGCTAGATTTCTGCAAGGATCTATGGATAGATACAAAGTCTGTATCTTTGCCTTCATTTTCACAGTCTTCTGTCCCCTACTTTTAATGCTAAATGGGGTTGTTGAGGTAGGGGGGCGTGACTTTGATACCATCCTGCGAAGTACATAACAAGTTTCAAGTCAACTCTGAGCTAGAGCTGAGACCCTTCCTTATTTCCTCCCTGCTTCCCCAGTTCAGACCCTAGAAACTAGAGTTGGATATTGCTTTGGCTAGTATTTCCTAAGGAAATCTGGCTTGTTAATTTTTTTAATTTCTGCTTGTAATTTTTTTTCACCCCCATATGCAGAGCCAGTGAGTGAAGGACTTTATGGGATAGATGACACAGCATTGATGGGTGCAGAAGACAAGCTGCCTCTGGAGGACAGCCCTGTGATCTCTGCTCTCGACTGCCCTTCTCTCAATAATACTGCTGCCTTCAGTCTCCTCGCAGACGACAGCCAAACGGCAGCCTCTCTCTTTGTCAGCCCCACCTCTCCACCTGTCTTAGGGGAGTCTGTCTTACAAGGTAAGTGAGGAGAGGTAGGAGAAATAAAAGTCCTCCCTTGCATGTGTTCCATAGCTAAGCCCTTAACATGGAAAGTGTGTACCGGTGCCCTCTGTGGAAAACTTGAGGGACTTGGGAGTTGTCAAAGAAAAGATGGCCAGAGGCCTTTCTATCTTCAGGAGAAGCTGTTTCTCTCTGCAGTGATGACCATGACCATCACCAGTTTTACCCTTTAACTTCAAAGATGTTTGCGATAGGGAAAGAGCCAGCACTGTTTTGTTTTGTTTTGTGGTTTTTTTGAGACAGGGTTTCTCTGTAGCTTTGGAGTCTGTCCTGGAACTAGCTCTTGTAGATCAGGCTGGCCTTGAACTCACAGATCTGCCTGCCTGTGCTTCCTGAGTGTTGGGATTAAAGGCATGCGCCACCACTGCCCGGCTAGCACTGCTTTTTTAAATTTAATTTTATGTGTATGAGTGTTCCTGTATGTGTATCTATGCACTGTTGTGTAGTGCCCTTGGAGGCCAGAAGAGGGTTTCAAACCTCTTGGGATTGGAGGTACAGAAGGGTAACACCATGTGGGTGCTAGAAATCAAACAGTGGTCCTGGAAGAGCAGCCAGTGAGCCATAGCTCCAGTCCCTAGAGCTACTGTTCTTTTTTCACTAAAAGCCTTTAAGATTACTGTGTTTACCTTAGTGTAGGTTTGATTGAATAAACTATTTTACCATTTTCTTTTACTGACATTATCCTTTGGATTTTAGATAACAGCTTTGACCTGAATAATGGCAGTGACTCTGAACAGGAAGAAATGGGGCCGGAGTCTTCAGACTTCCCACATCCCCTGACTGAGCCAGCCCCTGACCAGCCACCTACTGTTGAGCTACATCCAGCAGCCTCCTCACTTGTCCCTCCTACGATCTTCCCAGCGGTGTCTTCAGCTCCTTCCCCTGCCCTCCCAGCAACCTCTTTAGATGCCTCTTTGACAGCTCCAGTGACCTCTCCTCAAGCTTGCCCTGCTCCTTCTCCAGCACCCGCCTTCCAGACAGTTTCCCAAGCATGTGAAGACAGCAATAGCATTCCAGAAGCTCCTCCTGGTTTAGAAGAGACCACTGGAGAAGCTGTCAAAGTTTCTGGTAGTGGTAAGTGTCCAGATTCTGTTTTGTCCTTGCTGGTTTCTACAATTTTTTTTTTCTTTCTAAGACAGGATTTCTCTGTAGCATTGAAGTCTATTCTGGAACTAGCTCTTGTAGACCAGGCTGGCCTTGAACTCACAGAGATTTGCCTCCCGAGTACTGGGATTAAAGGTGTGCACCACCACCACCACCACCGGCCTGTACAAAAAATTTTATGCTGCATCTATCCCTCCTATTAACCTGTAATTTATTTTCAGCACTCGGGGGGCAGAGACAGGCAGATTTTTTTTGTTTGTTTGAGACAGGATCTTATTATGTAGCTTTGGCTGGTCTTTATGTAGACTAAGCTGGCCTCCAGTTCACAGAGCGCTTCTGCCTCCAAGTGCTGTGCCACCAGCTCAGCTCTATTCTGAAAGCTTGCTTGACCTTTTCTCTGGTCTTATCTCAAGGTGATGTACTGAAGAGGCGCATCGCTACCCCAGAAGAAGTTCGCCTTCCCCTCCAACATGGGTAAGTGCTCTAGATTGCTGCATGCATTGACCTTAACAAGCCTAGGAATGACTCTCAGATGTGGGAGGGTTGGTAATAGAGTACAGGACAGGGAGGAGGGTGTAGAATCCCTGAAGCTGGAGTCGCAGGCTGTTGTGAAGCCACCAGTGTGGGTGTAGAGTCTTCTGGCAGAGGAGTGGGTGTGCTGGACTGTTGCTCTAGACCAATTTCCTCTTTCTTATTTCTTTCTTCGGGGGATTTTGGAGACAGGGTTTCTCTGTGTAGCCCAAGCTGTCCTGAAACTCACTCTGTAGACCAGGCTGGCCTCGAACTCACAGCAATCCACCTGCCTCTACCTCCCAAGTGCTGGGACTAAAGGTGTGCACCACCACCTCCTGGCTACAATTATCCCTTTCTTAGGGTCTGTCTTCCCTTATAAATACTTTACTCATCTGCTGGTTACTTGGTCTTGATCAAAGATCCTTTTCTAAACTAAGGCTCAAGTATCCAGAGTAGCTAGACAAAACTGTTTTCAAAGAGAGGGATAGCAGTGTGGAAGAGAGACTTTCTACCAGTGAATTGGGTGGTTTTGTGATGTAATAGTTTGTGTTTTATTACTCTCTGGAGAGCTAAGCTCTGGAACAGTAACTATGTAATGACCAAACCAGTTATCATTGAAGATCTTCTAGAAATAATTGTCTTCCTAATTTCACCACGACAACTCTGGTCTACTGGCTGTCACCAAGTCTTAGTACTAATGCAGCATTGGTGATGAGGATAAGGCTGGCTGTCTAATCTACTGCTCAGATCCATAGCTACTGACTAAACCTGCCCTACTTAGGTCATGGTGTCAGCTTCCAATTTACTCTTACGCTTTCCTCTGCCAGGGCTATTAGGAGTTTCTAGCTGCTCATTTCAGTAGCATAAAAAGGAAGGGATGGAGATCTTTGTGCATAGGTGCCATTTGGTGTATTGTTTTCTTCCTGAAGTATTTGCTTGAGCAGTGTGAGCCTGTTTGTCAAGCTCATGGGCTGTGCTGTTTCTGTATGCAGGACTCTCTGTAGGTCGGAGTGTGTGCAGGGCTAGTGAGACAGATGTAGGGGGCATCTGCTCAGTGGGCTTGGCTCCTGGGTGGCATGGGAGTGGGTAGGGGTGTGACCTGGTGGCAGGGCCCTTGTGCTTCTCTGGCAGGTGGCGGAGAGAAGTGCGCATCAAGAAGGGCTGCCATCGGTGGCAGGGGGAGACTTGGTATTATGGCCCCTGTGGGAAGAGAATGAAACAGTTTCCAGAAGTTATCAAGGTAACAGCATTTGTAGCTTTTAAAGGACTTTTTCTAGTGTCATCTGTTCTGGGACCTATTCTGGTTGTGTTACAGCTGACATGGTAGGGCTGTGGCTTTACTAATAATCACTTTTCCTCTCAGTACCTGAGCCGAAATGTGGTACACAGTGTCCGCCGTGAGCACTTCAGCTTCAGTCCCCGCATGCCTGTTGGAGATTTCTTTGAAGAAAGAGACACACCAGAGGTGCTGACCCAGGGGTTAAATAGTTGGGGAACAAATTATAGCTTCTTTTGTGTAATTTGGCAGCTTAAGGAGTCTGGGGTAGTTTAGGGGGCTTAGCAGCCTGTACTGATTGTCTCCTTACAACACCAGTGTCCTTGTTTCTGTAGGGCTTGAAGTGGGTCCAGTTATCCGCAGAGGAGATTCCTTCCAGAATTCAAGCAATTACTGGCAAACGAGGCCGACCTCGAAATAACGAGAAGGCCAAGAACAAGGAAGTTCCAAAAGTGAAGCGGGGCCGAGGTCGACCACCGAAGGTCAAAATCCCTGAGCTATTGAATAAAACAGACAGCCGACTTCCAAAGAAACTGGAAACTCAAGGTACAGTGTTACTTGTAGCTCAGATAGTCTGCTCCCTCCACAAGGTATTCAAAATGTTGCTGAATTGCAATTGGTACCTGGGTTTCCCAAGAGGGACTGACACCTGGAAAGATGAATCTAAATTCATTCTCCCCTTAGAAGGTATGATCGGAATCCTAGCATTTGCTACGCTTTTTCCAGGCAGTTTCTTCCTTTGAGCTACTTTTACTAGTAAAGCCTTGGCTGTCCCCAGATACATAGTCAGATGGGTAAATGGGAAAATGTCTGTGATGTTTTCATTTGGGGGGGGGGTGTTTTGAGACAGTGTAGCCCTCACTGACCTGGAACTTGAGCTATGGACCAGACTGTCCTTGAACTCATAGAAATCGGCGGAGCCTCTACCTCCCCTGTGCTGGGATTAAAGGCATCTGCCACCACCACCCAGTGAAAATGTCTAATTTTCTAAGTAAGCATTGCATTTATCTAAGTAAGTACATGTACAGTGTGCAGAAAGATGAAATAGTCTTGTTAATTCCATTCAGAGTTCCAGCTCTGTTATCGTCTATATCTTTTTCCCCATACTAGGGACCAATCCTAGACTTTGCTCTTGTTTAGCAAGTACTGTACCAGAGTTAAAACCCCAAACTCCGTGTATTTCCCATGTTTTACACATAGGCATTACATGTGTGCCTGGTGCCTGGGAAAGGTCATAAGAAGGTGTCGGATCCCCTAGAAATAGAATTGTATATCATTGTAAGCTGTCATGAGTGCTGGGAACTGAACCCAGGTCCTCTGCAAAAGCAGTGAGAACTCTCAACCACTGAGCATCTCTCTAGCCCCATATCTCACTTTAATAAAAGCTTTAAGTGACTTATTTGCCCATGATACTGTAGAAGGTTGACATAAAAATGTATGGTGATGTTTCTGTACCACAAAGGAAAGAATAGGTACTATTGTGTCAGAATATCAATTAGAAACGAGGTATTTGCAGATTTCTACTTTGATTTGGATCTTTCAGTGGAGTGAGCTGTGGAAGCCAAACGTGAGCACTGACTTTGACAGTGTTGAGTTGTTATCCTTCTCTTTCTTGTACACACTGGGTTGCCAGTGTTACAAATCAATACCCTCTTTCCTGACAGTTTAGATTCCTGTTTCCTTTCTCAGCTCTCTTTCACTAAAAATCAGGCCGTGTGCATCAGTCTGAGCGTTGCTACCCTTGCTCCATAGCCTGGGAAAGAGACAGATCATAAAGGCACTCTGCAGTTGTAGCCTCTTCCATCAGTTGGACCACTTCCAAAGCAGTTCAGCAGTTGGAGTCAGCCTATGGCTTCTGGGCTGCCGATGCTGTTTGAGCGCTTTGTACAACTACCTGAGCAGGTGCCTCTCTGACCCCTGTCTCTTGAATGTTTTATTATGTCTACTCAAAAAACAAGCCAAAAGCAAAACAAAATAAAACTTGTTCATGAAGCTGCATGAGAAGCCAGCTTTGTAATAGGCACGTGCTGCCATAGATGCACGTTTTTCTACCTCACCTCTTTCCTGTTTCCTTCCTGCCTTCATAGAACCACTGAATGAGGAAGATAAAGCAAAGATGAGTAAAAGCAAAAAGAAGATAAGGCAGAAGGTACAGCGGGGAGAGAGTCAGACTGCTGTCCAAGGGCAGGTGAGGAGGGACAACAGTGGGCTAACTTTCTATAACCAGCTTCATATTTTCTTCCATCCCCATTTCCTACCTTCAGTAGAGCAGCACACATTCATTAAATGAAATTTCTTTGGGCTTGATTTAGAAAAGTGGGCTTGTTCAAGAAAAATAGGGTCTCTCTAGAGTGAGATAATTGATCCATTGCCAATCCCTCATCATCCCATCTCTCACCTCTCCTCCCCAGCACCCTTTTCTGTTTTTGGATCCTAGCCCAAGCAGAGGTGCTTTCAGAGTTTGAGGAGAAATGACTTCCCTTATGGTTTACAGGCCAGAAACAAGAGGAAACAAGATACCAAGCACTTAAAGCAGAAGGACACTAAGAAGAAACTCAAGGTATATATGAATATATGGCCCAAGGTTAATTTCTTTTTTTTAGGGTGCATTGTACATGCTAGACAGATATACTACCACAGAGCTGAATTCCTTTCTCTCAAGTCTGATTTTGAAGCTTCCACAGAGATTTTCTAAACAGTGTCATAGATATATTTTGTTTGGGAGGGACTAATATCAGGCCTGGTGAGACCTATGACTCCTGTTGCTCTCTTCTGGGTGGGTAGGCTGAGAAAGAGAAGATGAAGACAAAGCAGGAAAGACTGAAGGACAAAGTAAAGAGGGAAAAGAAAGAAAAGGTGAAAGTGAAGGTAAAGGAAGAGGTGGCCAAAGCCAAACAAGCCTGTAGAGCAGAGAAGACCCTCGCCACACAGAGGCGTCTGGAGGAACGGCAGAGGCAGCAGGTTATCTTGGAGGAAATGAAGAAGCCCACAGAGGATATGTGTCTGACTGATCACCAGGTATTAGGGGTCATGGATGGGACAGTTCTGAGGACACTTTATTAACAGAAGGACCTCTTGAGTACCCAGATAAGTGCCTGTTGGTAATCTAACAGAATGCTCTCTCACTTCTTTCTCCCAGCCCCTGCCTGATTTCACACGCATCCCTGGTTTGACATTGTCCAGTAGGGCTTTCTCAGACTGCTTGACCATCATGGAGTTCCTGCACAGTTTTGGCAAAGTGTTAGGCTTTGACCTTACCAAAGATGTTCCTAGTCTGGGAGTCCTACAGGAGGGTCTCTTGTGTCAAGGTGACAGCCTGGGCAAAGTGCAAGACCTGCTGGTGCGGCTGCTGAAGGCTGCACTCCATGACCCTGGTCTGCCCTCCCACTGTCAGGTGAGCTTTCCTGGACCCTACTTAGCTTTGCTTTCTCTCTGAGAACATTTAACAGTCGCCCCTCCCCCAGTCCAGAGCAATGGAGAGTGGCTCCTTTCTGTTTCTGGTTGGTTGTGCTGTTTTCTTTGCAGTGCTTCATTTGTTCTTTTCTTTGTCTTTCTTTGCAGTTTTCTGTTGTAGTCTTTCACCTTTTTCTAGTAACTATTTTCCATAATTGTCCGTAATTTATTTTTTGTGGATAGGTGTGTTTTGCCTGCCTGTTGTGTGTACCTGGTGTCCACATGTGTGTCCGGTTCACACAAGGACCAGAAGAGGGTGTTGTCTCCTGTAACTGGAGTTACTATTGTGAGCCACCATGTGAGCTGTGGGAACTGAACCCAGGTTCAGGTTCTCTGGAAAAGCAGCCAGTGCTCTTAACTGCTGGGCCATCTCTCCAGCCCCATGTCCTGGTAGTTTTCGTTGTTTTTCTCTTTTTTCACAAAAATTCCTTTTAATTGTGTGTATGACGCACACCTTTAGCCCTAGCACCTGAGAGGCAGAAGCAGACAGGTCTCCTTGAGCCTGCTCTGCATAGCAAGCTCTAGGCCAGCCAGGGTTACATTTTTTTAAGATTTATTTTTATTTTATGCGAATAAGTGTTTGACTGCATGTATGCATGTGTATCAAGTGTGCCTGGTGTCCCCAGGGATCTGAAGAGATAGGGTTGAGTCCCATGTAATTGGATTACAGATAGCTGTGAACCCTGTGTCCTTTCAAGAGCAATAACCATCTCTCCAACTGTAAATTATTTAAATTTGCATTTAGGGTGTGTATGTGCTCATGTGCATGTCTGTGGTCAGAAGACAACTTAAGGAGTCAGTTCTCCTTCCATCACACCCATGCTAGGAATTGAACTCAGTTTATTGGACTTAGTGGCAAGTTGTCCTCCGAGCCATCTCATTGACCTGGTTCATTTTTTTCTCTTAGAGTTTTACTATAACCCTGTAGTTCTCTCCCAGGTTCACCCAGCTTGAGTTGTCCTTTTGCCCTTTTCATTTCCACTACGCTTTCTTCCAAATAGTCCCTAAAGATCTTGGGGGAGAAGGTGTCCGAGATTCCACTGACCAGAGACAATGTGTCTGAGATACTACGCTGCTTCCTCATGGCATATAGAGTGGAGCCAGCCTTCTGTGACAGTCTGCGCACCCAGCCTTTTCAGGCCCAGCCACCCCAACAAAAGGCTGCTGTCCTAGCCTTCCTTGTACATGAGCTCAATGGCTCCACCATCATCATCAAGTGAGGAGCTTGGGTGGTAATAGTTAATCCTGTATCTTGTGTAGGAGTGGGTGGGGGAGGGGCTCAGTGCTCCAGAAGTTCCAGGGTAATGTGTCCATTGCTCTTTGAGGATGCTGGAATGACTTGAGATAGAATCTCAGACCCTTTCCTGGGAGAATGTAAGCCTTCCAGTGTCATTCCTGCAGTCTGTGTACAGACAGAAGTCCCTGTTGTAATGCTTTATCTTTCTTTTCTTTTTGCTGCCATGTCTTCCTCAAAAATCATCTGCTGTTGCTCTGCAGTGAGATTGACAAGACTCTGGAGAATATGTCTAGCTACAGGAAAAACAAATGGATTGTTGAAGGCCGACTCCGGAGGTAGGGACAGGACAGAGTGGAGCCCAGAGAGAAAGACATAGCTAGGATGTTGTCTGGATGTGATGCCCTTCTTTGGTTGGCACCTTGCCATGGTTCTAAAAAATATACAGTTAAGGTCTTTATTTTGGCATTATGTTCTTCATCATAGTCTCCCCTAATTTCTGTATTTCAAGACTGAAGACTGCTCTGGCCAAACGAACTGGACGGCCTGAGGTTATGATGGAACGGCCAGAAGAAGGCCTGGGACGAAGGCGCAGTTCTCGGATCATGGAAGAAATCAGTGGCATGGAAGAGGAGGAAGAGGAGGAAACTATAGTCCATGGCCGCAGAGCTCGAAGAGATGGAGAGGTACTGACCCAACAAAAGGAAGGTGGGGGGTTAGAAAGCATTCCTTCTTGGATCTGGTAACCTCTCTGCTCTCAATGTCTGTTTGCTTCTGCCCAGATTGACATTGCAGCATCCAGCATTCCAGAGTTAGAGCGCCAGATAGAAAAACTCAGTAAGGTATTGTGTTTTTAATCTCCTAAAAGTTGGAAATATGAGTTGGGCAAGAACTGTTCTAAATTGTTTAGAATTTATCTATTATATAAGGAAGTTGATAAGCCTCAGTTCTCTCCTGTATATTAAAATTTTTCATGCCATTCTGGAAATGTTTTTATTCATCTTCTTTTTCTAATTCCTACCCAGCGTCAGCTCTTCTTTAGAAAAAAGCTGCTTCACTCATCCCAGATGCTTCGAGCAGTCTCTTTGGGTCAGGACCGCTATAGACGCCACTACTGGGTATTGCCCTGTCTGGCTGGTATCTTTGTAGAAGGATCAGAGGAGAACATAGGTAGGTGTATCTTTGGACACTTGAATTCTGAGTTCCAGTAAAAGTAAATGCTTTTGTTTTCTTCTGTCCAGTACTCCTGAGCTTTAGTTTTCTGATGCAGTGTTGTTTATTAAGAGCACAGGCTCTAGAGTAAAACCGCTTGCCAGATATATGCTTCAGTTTCTTCATTTGTAAACTGTACTTCATAAGACAACCGAGAATTAGAGCTGAAGACAGGGCACAGTGGTTAAGAGCATGCACTGTTCTTTCAGAGGACCTGAGTTGCATTGCCTGAACCCAAGTCACATGATTCACAACCTACATGTAACTTCAAGGAATACATACATATACATAATTAAAGTTTTTCAATGACTCGAAGAATTAAAATGTGTAAGCCAAGTGTGGTGGCGCACGCCTTTAATCCTAGCACTCAGGAGGCAGGTGAATCTCTGTGAGGTTGAGGCCAGTCTGGTCTACAGAGTTGAGTTCTAGGACAGCCCGGGCTTTTACACAGAGAAAAAGAAAAGAAAAATATTCTTACTGGAAGGCAAGGGTCAGTCAATCTCTTGAGTCGAGGCCAACGTAGTCTACGTGAGTTCAAGGTCTGCAAGGGCTACATAGAGAGATTCTGTCTTAAAAACAAGATTTCTTCCTCAGATACTTTGTTCTTTGACATAAGCTGTTAGCCAGTAGAATCTTAAATAGATTTTAAAAAGCAAGTATGTTCTATGTTTAGAGTCTCATTCTTTCCAGTATACATGTATATATATGTACACATTATACAGCTGTACGTCTTAAGCTCTTTTTTCTCATCACAGTTACTGAAGATGGAATAAAGCAGGAAGCTGAGTACTTGACAGAAGCAGTCACTTCAACACCCTGTTCTGCCCCAGTCTCTGTAAAGAGAGAGTTAACTGGCTCCAACCCCTCTGCTTCTCCTGCCCGCACCCGAGGCCGACCTCGAAAATCTAAGCCTGGGTCGTCTATGCAGCCTAAGCACTCTAAATCTGCTATTGGAGAACATGATTCAGAACAATCCCAGACTCAAGTTCAGCCAGAATCTCAGCCCCATCCTCAGTCCCAGCCCCCACCAAATAATGGGTTCCTAGAGCCAGAAGGCTCCCCTCTGTCTCTGGGTCAGAGCCAGCATGACCTTAGCCAGTCTGCCTTCCTGTCTTGGCTGAGCCAGACTCAGAGCCACAATTCCCTATTGAGCAGCTCAGTCCTCACGCCTGATAGCAGCCCAGGGAAATTAGACCCTGGTCCATCCCAGTCCTTGGAGGAGCCCGAGCCTGAGGAGGCAGAATCCTGCCCTGCTCCTCAAGGACCCTGGTTTAACTTCTCAGTCCAGATACCCTGTGATGCTGCCCCTACACCCCCCCCTGCACTTTCTGAGGACCAGCCTACTCCCTCCCTCCATCTGCCTGCCACCTCTAAGCCAGTAAGTAGCCAGAGCAATCTGCTTTATCTCACCCAGAACCCCCATGTCTGGCTGTGAGACTATAACCTGAAGTTAGGAAACCTGTAGACGTAATGCATCTTTATTCCTTCATGTTTCCTTATTTACAGATGATTACTTCCGGTGCTGCCAATCCTTGTTCTCCAGGGCAGTTCTCTTCCACCCACTTGCCTGGAAGGGGCTCTAAGAGGCCATCAGGAGACTCTGAAGAAATGCCACAGAGTCCCACAGGACTGGGACAACCAAAACGAAGAGGGAGACCTCCTAGCAAGTTCTTCAAGCAGGTGGAGCAGAGTTACTTAAGCCAGCTGACAGCCCAGCCTATCCCCCCTGGTGAGCAAGCTTGGCTAGGATGGGGTAAGCATGGAGGTAATAGCAGTTTCCATTGTGGGCAGTGCGACTCACGTGGTTTCCACCCCATGCCCATATACATAACCCTCTGTACACAGAGATGTGCTCTGGCTGGTGGTGGATCCGAGATCCTGAGACACTGGACGTCATGCTCAAGGCACTACATCCCCGAGGCATCAGGGAGAAGGCGCTACACAAACATCTTAGCAAGCACAAGGACTTCTTGCAGGAAGTTTGCTTACAGCCCTTAACTGGTAAATACGAGGCCTTGACCTAGCCTAAGCTGGAGTAGCTGCTGTGCACAGGAGCTTGATAGCCCACTGCTCTGCTCTCTCTCTCTCGTCCCAGATCCCATCTTTGAACCTTGTCAGTTGCCTGCCTTGGAAGAAGGAATTATGAGCTGGTCCCCCAAAGAGAAGACTTACGAGACAGACCTGACTGTGCTTCAGTGGGTAGAGGACCTAGAGCAGCGTGTTGTCCTGTCTGATCTGCAGATTCGGGTACACTGGGGTTGGCACTGGGTAGGGAGCTGTTTAGGGGAGGGTTTTGGGTTTTTGTTTAACTTTTTGTTTTGATTTTTGTGTTGTGGATGTTTTGCTTGCATATATGTCTGTGTAGTGCATGTGTGGTGCCCTCAGACCAGAAGTGTCATAGCCTCTGGAACTGGGCCTTACACATAGTTCTGAGCCCACGTAGTGGGTGCTGGGAATTTAACCTGGGTACCCTGGAAGAGCAGCCTGCACTTTTAACTGCTGTGCCCTCTCTCCAGCCCTAGGTTTTGGTTCTTGAAACAAGGCCTGGGGGCTGGAGAGATGGCTCAGTGGTTAAGAGCATTGCCTGCTCTTCCGAAGGTCCTGAGTTCAATTCCTGGCAACCACATGGTGGCTCACAACCATCTGCAATGAGATCTGGTGCTCTCTTCTGGCATGCAGACATACACACAGAATATTGTATACATAATAAATAAATAAATAAGTAAACAAACAAGGCCTGGGATTCAAGGCATTCTTCTGCCTTGGCTGTCGAAGTGCTGGGATTGCCAACATGAGCCACTACATCTAGCTGGGGGCAGGGTGTCAGGAAGAGCCCTTGAATGACCTACCATGATATGAAGTGTTTCCCTTTACAATGTGTTTTATTCCTCTTTCCCACTGGAAGGGCTGGACATGCCCTAGCCCAGATTCTATCCGAGAAGACTTGGCCTACTGCGAGCATCTCCCTGACTGTCAGGAGGACATCCCCTGGAGAGGACGGGGCAGGGAAGGGGCAGTACCTCAGCGGCAAAATACCAACCCTCTGGACCTTGCTGTGATGCGACTGGCTGCTCTGGAACAGAATGTAGAGCGGCGTTACTTGCGGGAGCCCCTCTGGGCAGCCCATGAGGTGGTGGTGGAGAAGGCCCTGCTGAGCACAACCAACGATGCCCCAGATGGCACCACTACTGAGATGTGAGTGACTCCTGCTGCCTGTCTCTTAGCCTGGGAGGGCAGAAGTCTTTTCTCTGGTTCCTCATCCTAGATTTCCCCCACCCAGATCATATGAGATTACCCCTCGTGTTCGTGTCTGGCGTCAGACACTTGAGAGGTGCCGTAGTGCAGCCCAGGTGTGCTTGTGCATGGGCCAGCTGGAACGTTCCATCGCATGGGAGAAGTCTGTCAACAAAGTGGTAAGAGTCTGAAGATGCCTGGAAAACACTAGAGACAGCTGGCTTGGTAAAAGTGGGGTCGGGAATAGGCAGAGGGTTAAGGATTCACTCTGCCTCCTCACAACTTTGGTCTAGACCTGCCTTGTCTGCCGGAAGGGTGACAATGATGAGTTCCTCCTGCTTTGTGATGGATGTGACCGTGGCTGCCACATTTATTGTCATCGGCCCAAGATGGAGGCTGTCCCAGAAGGAGACTGGTTCTGTACTGTCTGTCTGGCACAGGTAAGGTTCAACTGTTGGATTTCCATTCTTAAGCAAGAGTCAGAGATTTTCTTTTTCAGCTTTTTTTTTAACCACCAGCCCCACAGATAATCTCCTATCCTCAGGCTACCCTGGAATAGGCCTCTGATAACATGTTTGCGTTCAGTCCTTCCTTCTTTGAAGAAATCCCTTCCATTCTTTAGCCCCAGTCATTTCCTCTATAAAGTAGTAATAACTCATCCCGTTTACTGCCCCTCCCATTGATTACCTGAGTGAATTCACATGCCGGCTTTGTGTGAGCATCTGAAGCCACAGTCACTCATAGGCAGGATTCTGAGGAACAGGAGCACACTGCTGTTCTTACTGTATATGCCTATCCTCAGCAGGTAGACGAAGAATTCTCTCAGAGGCCTGGTTTTCCAAAACGAGGCCAGAAGCGGAAAAGTAGTTTCCCACTGAACTTACCAGAGGGTGACAGTCGCCGACGTCGGATGCTGTCGAGAAGCCGAGAAAGCCCAGCAATGTCTCGGTGCCCAGAAGATGGACTGTCTCCCTCCAAGAGACGGAGGCTTTCAATGAGAAGCCACCACAGTGATCTCACATTTTGCGAGTAAGTTAGCGAAATATATGGATAGCTGGCTCTGTGTGTTCCAGAGGGGCTGGGAGGAATCAGAGTGTGCTTCTTATACTAAAAGGATCATCCTGATGGAGATGGAGTCCCATGACTCAGCCTGGCCTTTCCTGGAGCCTGTGAACCCTCGGTTGGTGAGTGGGTACCGGCGCGTCATCAAGAACCCTATGGATTTTTCCACCATGCGAGAACGGCTGCTCCGAGGAGGGTAAGAAGATATTGCCCCCTCTCTCTCTCCTCTTTCACTCTCTCTCTCTCTCTCTCTCTCCTCTCTCTCTCTCTCTCTCTCTCTGTTTCTCAGCTCTTAACAGTTCACAACCCCATTTTCCCCTTGGCCCAGGTATACTAGCTCAGAAGAATTTGCAGCTGATGCCCTTCTGGTTTTTGACAACTGCCAGACCTTCAACGAGGATGACTCTGAAGTGGGCAAGGCTGGGCACATCATGCGCCGCTTCTTCGAGAGCCGCTGGGAGGAATTTTATCAGGGAAAACAGGCCAACCTGTGAGGCAAGGAAGGTGGGGGCCACCTTGTGTGGTGTGTTTTCCACCCTTCCTAACAAGAACCTGCCATTCTCACCTGCTGATGGCTGCCCTGGGTGGACTTATCAGACAGTGCTGATGTTTGCCTCTGCCCTTGGCAGCACTACATCCTCTTGTCCCTAATCTCCTTTTCTCCCTTCCTCCTCTTGTTCCTCAAATAAGAGATGTAGAGATGAGGTCCTTCTGGACAGAAAGCCAAAAAAGCAAAAGAATTTTTCCTGGTTTTTTTCCTTGATTAAAATAGAGAGGGGTAAAGAGGTCCCTTCCTCTTCCCTGCTTCCTCCCCTCCTGTACACGCCCCAGCATCCTGGGGCTATTTAACAATAGCAATAGTTCTAGTGAATGTGTGAAACCGAGAAACACTCTGTACTGTGTGCGGACCCGCAGTGACGGCCAGTAAAGTGGACTTAACTCCCAAGTGTGTCGAGCCGGACACCGGGCCCTGAACATGCTGCTTCCATGTTCAGTCCCTTCCTTGCTTCTTGCTCTCTCTCTCACGGTTTCTTTTCTTCCCCTTCTCCTTATTTTTACAATTTTTGTCCCACCCAATAATGTAAAACTATCGTGTACGGGTTCTTCTTTCCCCTTTCCCCTTACGTAGAAAACAAAGTTCAGAGCTCCCTGTCTCTGTGCTCATCTTCCTGCCAATAGTTAATCCTCTAAAATGTTGGATCCTCCTCACATGCTGAGTTTCTAGCCTTTTCTGAAACTCTGTGACTGGGGAGAGGGCAGGCGGGCAGGTGGGTGCCCTGGGCCTTCCAGCCTCCTTCCCCGCTTCCCAAACCTCCCTCTTGGGAACTCCTCAGGGACAACTACTGCTGAGTCTGAGTGCTGCTCCGAGATGGAGGCCCTCAGAGAGAGGGGGAGAGGTGTGTGTGTGTGTGTGTGTGTGTGTGTGTGTATGTGTGTATGTGTGTATGCGTGCCCTTGCACACAGATGAGAGCTCTGATTGTGACCGTTTTGTGTAATGGGACCCATTTATGTTTCCTCGACTTATGTTTTATTCCCACCTTTCCTGTTCCATACCATCACTTTTTGTCTTTGGGAAAACACAGGAACCATTTCTCTGGGGACAAGGCTGTCCTCATGGTTATTTCTGTTCCAGCCTCTTCAAACTGTGCAATCTTTAGCAGGAACTCCCTCTCCTCTCAGTAGCTTTGAGTCTTGAGAGTTTCTGGGAGGGGGTAGAACTGGATCTTCCCTAAACCATGAGTATCTGGGTTTAGTTGTGTTTTCCTTCCTTGCATCTACTTCATATCCCCAGCAGCGGCTCCTGGAGCACAGGATGGGTAGAGAGGAGAGATTCTGGTTCTGCCACTGCCCTGTGTATGACTAAGCCCAGGTTAAGCCCCCAACACATGAGAGGAAAGCTGCTAACTCCGAGCTATAGCCATGGGCCTCTGGCCCCCTGCTTTCCTGCTCAGCAGAGCCCCTCCCATCAGAAATTACGGGTACTTGCACTGGGGAGGTGGCTGCTAGCTGGCCTAAGCAGAGAGCTGAGGCGTCCAAGCAATGTTCCATTGGTGGGGGCCGAGGGTGCCAGGTGAGGTGGAGTGTTCCTTGTACTCCAGCAGCACTGGGGGTGAGGGCAGTGCATGTTCCTAGGCAGCCCTTACTCCTTTTCACCCGCCCTCACTCCACTCCCTATTGCCTATTTCTAAAGTCGCCTTTTCTGTCAAAAAACCTCAAAACTTAACTTTGTTTGAGAATTTTTTTTTTGCTTTTAAATAAGAGGTGGATTGAAGAATATTTGAATTGACTTTATATATGCATAAATATTTATATTTTATCTAAATAACTGCGCCGTAACAAACTTTGTGTCAGTCAGATGTTTGGAACTGTTATAACTGGGGATAACTCCCCCCATAGCAAGTTTCCCTTGGCATAAAATGTACTGGAGTCATTCATTGTTGGAGGTGGGAGGGAGAGTGTGGCCTTCATTGTCTGCTCTGTGCTCCTCTCCAGTTCCAGCTCTTACTAGGGACCAGGCACTCATAAGGTGGGGTGAAGGTCCTAGACTTGATCTGAAGAAGTGGGGTAGGGCATGATCAAAGGGGCCATTCTCACTTTCCTTTTCTCATCTTCACTGCCCCTTGAGTTAGGTGGATTTTCTCATATTGATAGAGTATTTGGTAGGGAAAGCAGGTTAAAAATTAAAAAACAACCCACCCTGCCCTTTGTGCCCTCTCCCCTATCTGGTAACAGCAAGAAACCATCAATACCAACAAGTTTCCATGTTCCTTTTACAACAAAAGGGACTGACTTTTTCTATAACCAAATGTGGTGTTTTAGTGACTTTTTGATAATGTACAGTTTTTTGTGAATTTAAATTTATTTCTTTCTATATTTTTAGGACCAATCTCATTTTTAATAAGGTTTAAAAAAAGGAAAAAAAGTGTAGAGAAAAAAAAAAAACTCGTTTTTGCCATGTGATGTTCCACAGGTGCGGCTGTAGAAAAGTGCTTGTCATTGAATAAAACCACATTTGATAGAGACTCAAGAAGACTCGTGTTTCTCTCCTGAAGCAAGCTACCCATAAGGCAGAATGAGTGTGGGGTGGGTCTGACTCCCAGGTTGACTTGTTTTCTGGGCAGAGCAGCCCCATCCAGTGTGGAGCAGACCCTGTGTGCCATGACGGCAAGAGCTGGCAGCTCACCAGTTTTCATGGATAAGACACTTAAGACCGACTTTTGTGTTTTATTTAAAAAAAAAAAAAAGAAGAAGAAGAAGAAGATTGAAGTTAGCAAAAGTAAAGCTCTTCCAAATTACAGGGGAGAGATGTCAGAAGTGAGCCGAGGAGAGCAGGCGAGAGGTAGCACTGCAAGACGGGAGGGTGTGAACTACAGGTCTCTGGGTGAAGGGGAAATGTACAAGATGTGTTTTAAGTATAAATTAAACTTTCTCTCCAGGGCAGTAAGTGCATCCAATAGAGTTGTCACCCGCCCAGAGAGGGGCAGGAGCAGAGACGTTCATTCTGGTCCTCTCAGCTCTATGGCAGCCTCCAGTCTATTTTCTTATTCTCCAAGGTCTTAAGTCTGCTCCAAAGCTGGTGTTCCTGGGGTAACTAGTAATTGCCCAAGTTGGTCACTGCACAGCCTAGGCCCTGGCTCGTCATACAGGGACCAATCTATTGTAGATGATCAGGGACCACAAATCACCAGAGAAGACAATCCAGAAGGCAGTTTCGGCTCTTGAACTGAAGAGTTTGTGTTTGTTTCAAAGACGAGGGCAGTGAAGGGTTAGGAAGCAGGTGCTGTGCCTTTGCTGAACTGTGAGACTGAGGTAGTTGAGTCAGAAGAACAGGAGTTGAACAAGCAGTTGCCTGTCCGAGAGGCACAGTCACAAGGGTGATGAGGGCATCAAGCTTTCTCATCACTGCCACATGGAGTCCTCCAGAGGTTTTAGCTGCTGAGGAGAGGCTCTGCTGGAGCCTGTCAACTTCAGGACTCTAATGCTTACAGGCACTTTTAAAGGGCAGGCTGCTCAGAAGTGGAGTGCTTAATTCACAGAGGAACTGGGAAGAACCAGTGTGACAAGGTACAGATTTGATTTGCCTGTATAGACCAGCTGTTATGAGACTGGTTCTGCTCTGAGTTCAGGTCTAGAAAAGCCTGGGGTAAGTTTGGACCTGACTCAACTGTATTGTTCTTAGCTAAGAAGGCAACAACCAGCCTTTAGTGAATGCAGTTCTGACACTTTCAAGAAAGTGGGAGGGAAGGAAGGCAGGAACAACAAACTGCCCATCTTTATTACTGACAAGAGCTGTTCCCTCTTCAGAGGCACCTAACTTCACAGGCTGGGCAGCTCTTCAAATCCTTGGCTTAAAAACACTTAAAAATCTCTCTCCTCATCATTGTTCCCACACTGTCCTAATTAATATCAACACCTTCCTCCAAAAAGGCCAGTCCATCTACATACAGCCTGGACCCTGAGTCTGGGAGGGATGCCAGTAACCCTGATGTGGGTTAGGTAGGCCTGGAGCCTGGTAAAGGATTACACCATCCTAGGACTCTAGTGTTCTAACTGGAAACAATGTGGGGGTGAGGTGTAAGGAGAAAGGTCTGACCTCCATGCCCTAAGATTCAGGAAGCAATGGGCATGGTGTTGAGAGCCTTGGGTAGTGTGGTGGGGTGCTTCCTGTAGAGCTGTGTCCTGCAGACCATCCCTCTACAGCCTACATCCTTCTTCCTGTCCCCAGTCACTACTGAGTAATGAGCCAACAAGAGAGGATGGCAATCACTAGCAAAATTACACAGTGCCATTAACCACCATAAAAAAAAAATTATAGGTTACCCTCATTTCCCATGGTCACACCTGCTCAACCAGAAACAGTACTCACAGAGGAAAACCTCAGAAGGTAATTTAAAATTTTAAAACCATCAGCCATTCAAATTGCTTTTAGAGCTACAGAAAAAAAAGTTTTAAGAGGTAGTGACAGGGCAGTGGTGACAACAGGACCCTGTTGGCTCTGGCTATCAGCAGAGCTTCCAAACAGTCCACTCAGAGTTCTGGGCTTGGTTTGGTTTTGTTCTCTTTAAAGACCACTAACAAAAAAGCAACCTTTTTAGTGTTCTGTCACTGAGGGCTTTAACTGGATATAACTGACCTTCCAGGCGGTTGGAAGCACCAGTGAAAAAAAATTCTGGTAATTTTATTCTTTTTTTTTTTTTTTGCTGTTTTGAGACAGGGTTTCTCTGTAGCTTTGGAACTAGCTCTTGTAGACCAGGCTGTCCTCGAACTCACAAAGATCCGCCTGCCTCTGCCTCCCAAGTGCTGGGATTAAAGGTGTGCACCACCACCGCCCGGCTGTAATTTTATTCTTTTTACTATGTATACAGTGTTCTGCCTGCATTTTTGCCTGCGGGCCAGAAGAGGGCACCAGATCACACATGATTGCCAAGAATTGAACTCAGGACCTCTGGAAGTGTACCCAGTGCTCCCAACCTCTAAGCCATTCTCTAGCCCATAGTTTTATCCTTTATACCGCGGTTTACACTTTATGCTCATCACTGCCATGAGCCCTTTATTCCCAGAATGCACTGAAGTACAATCAGACCAGGATTCCCAATTCTGCAGTCTGTACAGCGGCTGCGCCAGTAAGCCAGTGTCTTTCCACCACCACATTCAACCCTTCCCTACACAAGCTCTGACCACATTTCCCGCTCTCCATTACTTTGTCTGATTGTCTAGTGGAGGTGAACCTGGATTTGACAGTTAAAAGACACTCATTTCAAGGTCCCTCCTGACATAAATAATGAGCTGGTGTATTGCCTTTTTCTATCCTAGCACCCTGTTGTTCTTCCACAAGAAGGAAAATGATTTCTGGTGTTCTGGTTCCCTGGGGAAGGGGTCCAAACACTCCAGGGCTGGTCAGCACAAAGAGCTTGTTCCTCTCTCAAGTGTGCCCAGCACAGCTTCACCCTTCAAACTGCATTTGGCACACACACATGAGCAAGCTTTAAAAACTGTTGAGTACACCCATGTGCAGCTGGGATGAGGGCTGAGGCCCCAGGAGGCAGGGAGTGGGGAATGGAGGAGGTGAGGTGGGGTTCTGTACTGTCGGATGTTCAGGGTCATCCTTGATCTACAGCTAGGTGCCAGGCACACATGACCACTCCCCAAGCAGCAGGGATGGGGCTGTGTGACCTGGGATAGAATGAAGACCCTCCAGGAGGCAGACACTGAAGCTGGACTCCAGTCAAACCCATGTCTGTTGTCGTCAGACTACTGAAGTTCATCCTTTTTTGAACTTGCCACCAAATTTGGTTGAAGGGTAACTTCCAAAGGCTGTCACATGTCTGCTTCCCAAAGTCAAAACTCCAGTCTCTCCTAAGAGAGCAGAGGGAAAGCCACCTCCACTGTCTGTGCTTTTCTCCAGTCCCACATGAAATTTAAGGCAAACTCATAAAATTAAAAACTGTAAAAAGGCAAAGTAGGCAAGGCTCAGCTGAATGGAAAAAGAGAAAAAAGAACAATCTGGACAAGAAGTTAAAAAAGGAAAAAACGGCAGCCAGGCATAGTGGTGCACTCAGGAGACGGAGTAGGTAGGATCCCTGTGAATTCAAGGCCGGCCTGCCAGGGCTACGCAGAGACCCCGTGAACTGAGAGCTTTGCGAAACAAAAAATTTTAGGTCTGCATATTTAAAAATCATGACACATCAGAAATAGTCCATAACTAAACTTGGCAAGCAGGGCTCCTTCATCGATTTTCCAGCACTTTTTTTTTTTAAAGAAATCACTTGACAAGCCTTCCTAAATAATTCCAACATACCCCAACCTCTCTGTGAAGATGGGAGGCAGCTCAACCAGTGTTTTTTGATCTTGGATGTAGTATATATATGAAGAGCAACATGGTTCCCTAGGCTCCAAATAGGAAAATAGCCATACACAGTCTTCTTTTCTCAGGCCCAGGCCTATGAGGAAATAATGGCCACGTGTTAGGGCTCAGTGTGGTCTACAGATCGCCTGTAATCTGGAGTCTGAGAGCATCTCCAAAAATGCATTTCTGTTTAACAAAGATGTGAGCTCTTGCCTAAAGGAGGCAGAAGGTGGAGAGGGTGTGGAGGGGACATGACAAGACCCAGCAGCCATCTCCCAGTTCAGCATAACAGCATGCCCCCAGCTTACAGGTCTTACCTCATTACTTGCTGAACTGGAAAGGAAAGGCCCCATGGTCTGTGGGTGTCTCCACTGCCACTTGACTCTGCTGACCACTGCTCTCCTGTATCACAGCCAAGGAAAGTTACTGATGCATTCCAACGCTCGCCTCCCGCTGAAGAAGCCTCACTAAAACAGCCAAAGCTGAGTGGCATCCTCAACTCACTCACCAAATGCAAGTGTGCTCACAACGTCAAGCTGGAAAGAGCACCGGTGAAGTGGTACAGCTACTTTGGGAAATACATAAACAACTGCTAATTTTCAGATCATTTAAGCAACTCAAGCTGCATCCCAGTCTAAAGTGAACACCAATGAGCCAGCTCCTTCCTCCCTATACTCCTCACATCCCCTAGTGAGGCCCAGAATCAGCAGTGCTGTGAGAGAGTGCTTGCTCAGGACAGAAGTCTGCCTTTCACTGTGTCCTAGCCTCACTGCAAAGAAATGGCTCCTACCTCGACAGAAACATTGGAAGAAGGCACAGGAGGGTACTGGGGGATGTAAGCTCCTTGCAAAGCAGCAGCCGTTGGCATGAACTGGAATGAAAAAGAACAATGGATCTCAGACAGTCTAGAGCACTCGGAGCTCTGAAAAGCAGAGATTCCTTTAGTGGTGTGGGTGCTTCTCAAGATGGTCCTGGTGGTGGAGACAGACCTGCTTGCTTTCACTGCTTTCCCAGTGCCTCCCTCCAGGCCCCTTCCCTGCCCGAGTCAGGCCTAAATCGGCTGTTCCCTTCCTTTTAGTATTCTGATGAATTCTAGGAAACACACACTGATTCCTGAGCAAATACACAAACATTTAGAACTTAGTTCTGGGACTGGGAGGCACCTAGAGGTAGGGAGTAGGGCAGAATGGCTATATTCCCAGCTTGTCCTTGAACTTTTAAATATCTTCCTCAGCCTCTGGGTGAGGGGATTAGAGGCCTTTATCCCAGGTCTGAGTGCACCTTCACTGACTGAAAGCATGCGTCCATCCTTCGGAAGTGTTTCGTGGGCAGCCTTACTCTGTAGGAGTGACACTTAAAGGCAACCCTTTACCGTGCCCAGGCTGCTGAGTGACAGGTGACCCAATTGTTGGGTAAGAGGTCCCATCATGGAGGCAGGCTGGAGAGAAAGAGGGTGGTCCATCCCTGGTGTAAGAACTGAGCCCTAGAGGAGGCAATAAAGGAAATGGTTAGGCAGCAACCTCCCGCAAAGACGCCTCAAGCAGCGGCTTATGACAAGCAGGGCCATCAACTCTTTTTGGGCAGTGTCTCTATGTAGCCCTGGCTATCCTGGAATTCTCTACGTAGATCAGGCTGGCCTTGGACTCACAAAGTTCCACTCGTCTCTGCCTCCCAAGTGCTGGGATTAAAGGCTTGGGTGAGCGGAAGCAGATGACACAGGAACTGGAGAATCACCTGCTAACATTTTCAAGGCCTCGAAATTAACGTGAGCAGCAGCCCAGCTCTGGGACAGGAGCAGCATCCAGACCTTCAGTCTGCAGAGACCTTTGTCTAAGAACTCACAGAACGAGCTTCACAATGCTCCAAGTCAGGACTCACACCCACAGGTCCTGTCATCAAAGCCCTTTGCTTTTCTTTACATCAGATCGTCTCTTTGGCTTCTGCCCACTTCTGAACACTCACTGAAGGCTGCATGAGGTACGACTGGTGTTGCATCCAGGATGGGTTAGGAACTTGTAGAGGAGATGTCTGGGTCACTCTCTGATATAAGCAAAAAACAAAAACATTAACTGCCTAGATTCAGTGCCCGAGAAGTTCAGCAAAACCCCCCGCAAACTGACATGCTCCTTCTGAACACAAACAAGCTGCTTTTTCCAGGCTATGGATATAGTGATATTTCTTTTTTTTCTTTCTTT
>JAQHUG010000664.1:348308-364116 GCA_028555095.1 Dicrostonyx torquatus
GCTCCCACTCTGCCTTTAATCATGAGTATTAGCCATCTTTTTATTATCAGTTGACACAAGGGATTGATTTCCTTTAACTACTATATCGAATCTTTCTTGACTCCAGGGTGGAAATGCACACATCATGGGTAAAACTGGGCGGTCCTGGGTCCATAAGTCTGTCCCCAGATGGAATTCCAGTGCCACTATCTACTGTGGAGAGTTATGAAACTGGTCCTGCCTCATGTGGGCTGTAGGGAGAGGAACTGGGAGGCTGGGATGCTGTCTTAGCTCCAGCTGTGTCTCTTGCAGATGTATTATACTGGCGCAGGGATGAATCCTGCCCGCTCCTTTGCTCCTGCCATCCTCACCCGGAACTTCAGCAACCACTGGGTAAGTAAGAGCACAGGGTAAGAGCATAGAGCACGTTTGGATTGCCAGCTACATCTAAGACAAAAACTCCAGGTTCCAGAAACCAGAATGTATGCCCACAGGCCCAGTAGCACCTTGGTTCAACTGTACTGGTCTCATACATGATTCTGAAGAATAACTCATTCTTTGCCTCTGTTTATCAGCCACAGAGTATTACATAGAACGAATTGACAGTTATCTGTGAAGCAGCTAACACAGATTCTGGCATGGAGTAATCTTCAATAAATAATGTAATGCTTTTGTTGCTTTGGGCATATGCAAGATAAACATGGGAACAGCTCAAAAGAATCTGCCAAAGACGTACAGTCATTTCCACAGCAGCATTGGTTACAACAGCCAAGAGGTGGAAGCAACCCTAATTCCCCTTGCTAGAGAAGTGGAAAAGTCACACGTGGCCTATGGAAGTTCTAAGAAGCTGTAATATAAACCTCAGGGACATTATGCTAAGTGAAATTGCCTGTCGCTAAAAGACAATTCTTACACAATTCTACTTACACCAGGCAGAACACCCACATTCACTCAGATAAGCCGACATGGAGCACAAAGCTATATCTCCAGTGGAAAGTGGCTGCAAGAGGATCAGGAGTCTGAGGTCATCCTGGGCTACACAGCAGTTCAGGGCCAGCCTGTGCTACATGACACCAAAAGGAGGAGAAGGGGTGAAGGAAGGGAGCAAGGGGAGAAAGAGGAAAGGAAGAAAAAAAGAAACACAAATTGCTAGAAACAGGGATAGAAGGGTGGCTGTCAGGGGCTGGGGTGGAGTCAGGCAGTTTAATGATTATATAGTTTTATTTTTACAAACTCAAAAAATCCTGGAAGTGAGTTACATGACAATGTGAATATATTTAACACTATCGAGCCACACACTTAAAAATCTAAATAAGCAAGAATTAGCTTGTGCTAATCATAGCACTTAATAGGACAACTTAGGAGAACTGCCTGAGTTTCAGACGAGGCTGGGTTACACATTGATGTTGACACCAGTTTGGGTTACAGAGTGAGACCCTGACTCAAAAACAAGCAGTTCTGCAGTGTGCACGCCAATGTCCCAGCACTAGGAAGGCAGAGGCAGGCAGGTCTCTGTGAGTTCAAGGCCAGCCTGGTGTACAGAGTGAGTTCCAGGGCAGGCTCCAAAGCTACAGAGAAACCCCATCTCAAAAAAACAAAATAAAACAAACAAATAAAACTCAAAACCAACCACCCAACCAAAGAGAAACAGTTCTGGGGATGTGGCTCAGTTGTTACGTTACCTGCCTGGCAAGTGTGAAGCCGAGTTCGCTGCCCATCACTGAATAAACTTGGACAGTGGTCCCTGCTGGTCATTCTTGGGGGACCAGAGAATTAGGAGTTCATGGTCATTTTCAGCTCCCATAGGCCAGTTTGAGGTCACCTTGAGGTCAATGAGATCCTGTATTAGGCAAACAATAAAAGCAAAAACAACAACAACAACAAAAACAATAAACGGACGATATTTGATAAGGTAAATTTTATGTTGTAAAGAGCATTTTACTACATTTACAATGTATTTTCTAAGAAATATATAAACTAGTTCAAAATAACAACAACTAGAATAATGTGTGATAAGGAGGTATAGGTAAAACAGAGGAACAAGAAAATGGCCGGGCGGTGGTGGTGCACACCTTTAATTCCAGCACTTGGGATTTCTGAGTTTGAGGCCAGCCTGGTCTACAAAATAAGTTCTAGGACAGCCAGGGCTGCTATACAGAGAAACTCAGTCTCTTAGAAAAACAGGGAAAAAAAGAAAGGAAATGGTTAATGATTGAGAAGAAACAACGGGTTTTGCTGCACAGTAGAGTCTAGATAGTTCTAAAAATAGTATTATTTATTTATTTATTTAGGGTTGTAGTTTGTGAGCAGGTCTCACTACTTAACCTTGACTGCAGGGAACTCACTTTGTAGATTAGCCTGGCCTTGAACTCCCAGAGACCCACTAGCCTTTGCCTCCTTAGCTAAGGGTGAGCACCACCATGCCAAGCTCTATCTTATTTTTTTTTAATGTATATAGGTATTCTGCATGTATGTCTGTATGTTCCATGCCTGAGTGCTCCATGTCTGCCTGGTGCCCCCGGAGGCCAAAAGAAGTATTCAGATCCCTGGGAACTGGAGTTACAGATGGTTGGGAGCTACCATGTGGGGGCTGGGAAATGATCTTGGGTCTTGTACAAGAGCAGCAAGTACTCTTGACCAACCACTGAGCCATCTCTCCAGCCCACGGAGTCCAGAATGCTTGTTCGGTGCTAGAACACATGTTCCACTCGACTTGCAGAGGCCCAACTGCAGCAGCCACAAAACCCTGCATTTACTTCCACTTGGACAACGCCCAATTGTGTGGGACACTTGCAGGAAGTCTGGTTTTCCCTAGAACCCCCAAAGCCTGAGCATGCCTTCTTTCTTCCCCAGGTATACTGGGTGGGCCCGATCATCGGAGGGGGCCTGGGCAGCCTCCTCTATGACTTTCTCCTCTTCCCCCGGCTCAAGAGTGTTTCTGAGAGACTGTCTATCCTCAAGGGAGACAGACCCAGTGACTCCAATGGACAGCCCGAGGGTAGCGGGGAGCCTGTGGAACTGAAGACTCAGGCCCTGTGAACGATCCTGTTAGAGAGAGGAGTAGAACGAACACGTCTGGGTTTCAAGTGGGGGCTAAGCCAGCCCTCGGATGAAGAAAGAGACTGTGGGGAGGGGCATGTATTTCTTTATTTTTTAACTTATGTGTGTTTTTAATTTTTTCTTTTGCTGTGTGAAATCTTTCAAGTTGCATTCACGATCTAGTTGGTGCAAACTCCCTTCCTCCCCAACCCAACCACCTTCGCCGTGTGTGTGTGTGTGTGTGTGTGTGTGTGTGTGTGTGTGTGTGTTGACTGTTCATATGAATGTGGGTGCGTGTGGCGGTGACACAAAAGCTAGGGAAAAGAGGTGTCAACATGTTATGTCCCTCCCCCAGCCCAGTTTGGTGAGCCCGGAGAATCCAAGACCTTAAGTTTCTGGCCTTTACCCCAATTCCCTTCTTCCAGTTAAGCGTATGGAAGTATGAAGGATCAGGGGAAGAGGGGTCACTCCTCTCAGGAAGCAGACAGACTGGAAGGGGAAGGCAAGGCATTCCAGGGATAGGGAGGGTGGATTCAGGGAGGTGTGGGAGAAGAATCGGAGATTTTATTCCCAGATCACTGGGCAAGTGTACCTGAAAGTTTTGAGGGATTTTATGGGAGAATATAGCCTACTTATCTCAGGGATACTTGCCCCAGAGACCGGGGCAGAGGGAGCTCTGAGAAAAGGAAACACGGGCTTGAGTGGTCCTGTAGAGCTGCATAAACCTGCCTACATCCACTGGCTGGGTTGCGTGTTCGTTCAGAGGCCTTGGACCAGGGACCTTCGAACCGATACAGTACTTGGGTAAGCCTAGTCTAGAAAAATGAAGTGGTTTTAAAGGCCCGCCTAATAGCCCTTTGCAAATGGTACTGAAGCCCCAGAATTGATGACTGAGGCTAAAATAGGAAATCTGGTGTCTGAAGCAAATTTACTTTTGAGGGGGGTAAGATGGAGATTATTTAGAGCAAACCGAAATTTCCATATGGCGTCTTTGTGCTCCCCTCACTAGCTCCGCAGTCTTTCTTCTTTGTATGTCTTTCCCTTTCTCTCAGCTACCCTCCCGATGCCCCAGACAGCGGTCTCCTCTAGCAATGCTTAATTACGGAGATGATTTTTTGAGCCCTATCTTGTGTTGTTGGTAAAAGAGCAACGTCTCAGCAGGGGCGCAGGTGACCCTGAACCGAACAATGAATATTTATTGCAGCTCTTTCTATTCTGAGCCTCCTGTATATACTTCGCAAGCTTTAAAACGTATGCCTATAATAAGACAGACAACCCTAACTCTAGCGAATAAAACACAACTCTACACTTCAAAATAAACCCAACTTTTCTAACTAGCTATTTAAGACTTTGGAATAGTCCATCAGGCTGGAAGGGGAAGAATGTCTGTAAACTCTACTTTAATTCGACCTGGATTCATATTATAATTCAGTAGAAAATCCATAGCGTTTTGGTTTTTAATTTAGTGGAGACTTCCGACTCAGATAAAACAATCCTTCTTGGTTTACCTTCTTATTTCGTCACCGATTACCCCTCTCCCTCTCCTGGAGTCAAGTGGATCTGCCCTGCTCGCCCCGCCCCGCCCCACCCCCGCGCAGGCGCAGATCGGTCGCTCCCAGCCGAGTGGCCGGAAAGGCTGACGCCCAGCACCTCAGGGCCGCCGGCTCTCGGAGGCTTCGGGGTTCATGGAGAGCAGGTGAGTGTGTCGAGAGGACCCAGGACAGACTCGGGCATCTCCGAGGCTGCGGGGCTGTGTGCGACCACGTCGCCGAGGCCGCGAGTCCCGCCGTGCGGTTTAAAGGCGGGCGGGGCGGGGCTCCCGGCGCGCACGCGCGTTCTGACGCTGCTCTCGGGCGGGTTTGCAGCGTCCCAGCCGCGGGTCCGCGCCTCTGTGCAAGCCTTGGACCTCGGCTAGGCATGGGGCTGTGAGCCCAAGAGTTCCCGGGGTTTGCCACTTTGCAGCTCGCCATCCAGTCCTGACCCGAGGACTCATCGGCTCGGAGGCCGTCAGGAGTTGACTTTGGGGTTTTTAGATTGGGTTTAATCCTCTTCACTCCCCCGCCCCCCATTTGGTAGGAGGATACGATCTCTATATTAGGGATGTCAACTAGAATAAGAGCCATGAATTAAGCTTCTTTTCGGGAGTGTCATTTCTTTGTCTTTGATGCTGTCACTAGAACCTTACTTACTTTTATTTTTTATTTATTGATTTATTTTTTGTTTTGTCGAGACAGGGTTTCTCTGTGGCTTTGGAGCCGGCCTGGAACTAGTTCTTGTAGATCAGGCTGACCTCGAACTCTGCCTCCCGAGTGCTGGGATTAAAGGCATGTGCCCGTTCTTAGAACCTCTTAGGACCTTCTTTTGGGGACAAAAACACATGCCCGTCCTTTTATATTGACTTTGAAACTCCATTTTACCAATCCCGTTTGACTCCCAACCTCAGGGAAAGGATGTGTCATCTGCTTTTTGATTTTTTTTTTTTTTCTGCCTCAGGGTTCCTAAACTCCCTTTTCTGGGAAGTTCTTGTCACTTCTGTCAGGTGAACGTGTCTTTGAGGACTAAGTGTGGTTACCCTAAGATCCAGCAATTCAAGTTATCCAGCCTTCCAAGCTGGTCATTCTCCCCAACCTTACTTTTTAAAAAAGAGGGTCTTCGTTTCAGATGAGATGGGTGCAGTCCCGGAGCCCACATGGTGGAAGGAGAGAACAGACTCCTGCTAATGGACATGTAAATAAAAGGACAGTCCTGGCTGGCCTGGATTCTCTGTAGACCAGGCTAGCCTCTCACTCTCTCTGTGTTCCTGAAGTTTATCGTAGCTTTGTCCGTTAGCGATGACTCTAACCAAGTGTGCTGAGCTCCTAATACAGCTGCATGACACTGAGTGCCAGGTGTTCAGAGATGAGAGTCCCTGCCCTTGAGGACTCGTTCTGCAGTTACAGTGACAGAGTGACAGGGAGTCCTCCCTAAGTCCTCACTGTGCTCACGGTCTGCTTTGGTCTAGGACACAGCATTTATCAAGCACGCACGCACGCACGCACATTATTGCTGGGTCAAAGAGTTGCCGTTTAGTGCAGCTGTCAGCTGAGTTGAATTAGAGGCCCCTGAGAGCATTTCCTTTCCTTTCTCATCCTCCCACAGTGAGAGCTGAGCCAAAGGCCCGTGCACACCAAACCTTGACACTACATCCTAACTCCCCTGCCTCAGTTAAAGGGAGAGACCTCCTGAGTTGCCCACACTGGTCTCTGCCCTAGGCTCTCAAGTGCTGGGGTTACAGATGCCCCTCCTACAGCCCATGTAAGCAGTGACAGGAGTGGAACCCAGGGCTTCCTGCGTCCTCGGCAGCCCGCTGAACTCCATCCCCTGAGCATCCTCCAGTAGCATTATCAGAACACTGCCCAGGCTCCACTCCCTGGAAGTCAATAACCATACTCTGAAAAACCCATGGCGATTGGAAACAGCCCTTGTCCTCCCAGACTCTAAGGCTAGTGTGGGGAGTCAGCCATACTAAACAGTCCGCTTTGTTAATGTGCACAGAATATAAATGCCATGAGGCAGAAGTCTGTGTGGCCCCCGGAGAGGACATGGCTTTACAGCTAGCTGAGCTGCGTCCCAGCATGAACCTGAACCCCCCCCCCAAGATTTTACCTTTTTTTTTTTTGGTGGAGGGGTTCGAGATAAGGTTTCTCTGTGTGACAGCTCTAGCTGTTCTAGAACCCTAGAACTAGCTCTTGTAGACCAGGCTGGCCTCGAACTCATAGAGGTCTGCCTGCCTCTGCCTCCTGAAAGACGTATGTTGCCACCGCCACAGCTCCAAAGATTTTACTTTTAATTACATGTGTTTATGCAGTTGTCTGTAGAGACACTTGTTCTCCTGTGAGCTGCCATGTGGGAACTGGGAATTGAAACCTGGATCCTCTGGAAGAGTAGCCGGTGTTCTGAACCATGGAGCCATCTCTCCAGTCCCAGCACAAACTTCCTTGAGAAATCTGAGCAGACCTCTCTATGACTGTGACAGTACCTTTTCTTTTTCAGAGGCCCAACTGAGACTGATTTGGTAGAGGGTGGGCAGGTCTGTAGCATGCAGTGAGCCACAGTTCTGATGCCGTCTTCTGACCTCACTGTTTTATTGCATAATTGCATCCTGCAGTCTTTAATGTGTATCTTTCACGTGAAAGCTACCGAGTTTAGTGCATTCTGTAGAAGGTGGTGATCGATGTAGAGGAAGACAGAATTGTCCTGGATAATCCAGTGTAAGACAGGACGTAGGTGTTGGACTAAGGATTACATGCCCATCCTACAGGTAGTCAGAGAAAGACTCACTGGGGGAGTAGTATCTGAACTGGATTTTGAAGGTCACATGGGCTTTGAACTTGGGGAAATAACAGGAAAAAGAGGCCTCCAAGATGGAGGGATTGCACCACGAGAGGAGTTCTGTGTTCTGGAACATGCATGTTTATATTCCTAGGTGAGGGTCCTAACAGCCAGGGAAAGAAGTGGAGCCACGAGGGTCCTAACAACCAGGGAAAGAAGTGGAGCCATGGCTCTGAGCCACGTGGGTCGGCATGAAGACAGGGAACAATGCCCTTGCCTCCAGTTTGTAAAGAGCTTTAGTTTTTCTGTCCCTGCCGTCCACCCTTGTTTCTTAAGTTTATGAAACTCTGAGGAGTCATTCTCACCTTCCAGTCTGAGGTGTGGTCTCTCTTGTTTGCACTGCTTATTCTGGGCGGGCGTAGCTGCATCTTATGGACAGATAGACGGCCACTACTGCGTGTTGCCGTCTGAACTCAGGTCTTTGAGCTTGTGTGAAAAGGGTTTTTTACCTGCTGAGCCATTTGACATTTGTTGCTTGCCAAAACATTTGATAGTGGAGAAAGAGAAGAAAGGATTCTGGCAGATAAGGGAAGGCAGGATTATATAAGAGAGCCAGGACTGCCGTTCCCATCCCTCGCAGTCGTTTTGAATGGAAACCAGGAACCCCAGAGCCTTATGGCCACTGCCTGGAATGTCAGCCCTTCATGGTGACACATGATTCAAACAGCCCCAGAACCAGGTGTGGTGGAGCACACCTTTAATTCCAGCAGAAGCAGGAGGATTTCGGTGAGTTTGAGGCCAGCCTGGTCTACAGTAGTGAGTTCCAGCACACCCAGGAATACATAGAGTGACTGTCAAACAAAGAGGGTTTCTGTGTTTTATGTTTTTATTGTAGTGCAGCACTAGGTGTTGAACATGCAGTGTTCTTCAGCTGAGGTAGCTCTTTCATCTTTTCTGGCAAGTTTCTTAGGTCAATCCTTAGGAAGGACAGAAGGGAGAGGCCTTTGGTCTGGGGTGTGTGTGTGTGTGTGTGTGTGTGTAAGGGTGGGGAGTAGTGGGATAGCAGGCTAGGTGATCATTATGCCTGGGCTTTTGGTCGGGCTGAAGTCAGGATGTAGAGCTAGGGCCCATAGCCAGGAAAGGTCTTTTTAGAAGCCGCTTCGAACAGCAGAATGAGGTGCAGCTGAAGGTGCCTAGTGGGCAAGACTGATGAAGATTCCTGATCTCCCCCAGGAGTGGGGAAAGTGCATCTGGGATATTACTGTCAGGTTCTGAGTCACTTAGGAGTCTGGGTTGTGCCCACATGGTTCCCTAGTGAGGGTGCAGGGACCTGGATGAATGAGGACATGCTTCTTGAGGGGAAAGTGCTGCATCTGGGGCCGTGGAGGGGTTTAGGTTGATTGTCCCCGCTTGCTGCCTTTACCTTCTGTTCTGCTAGAGCTGACTTCTGCTGGGCCGGATGAGGAACTTTCTTACAGCTCTCAGGCCCTCAGAAGCTGGGAAGCGGCTCAGCTGATGGAAGTGTCATAACCTGCATTCAAGCCTCAACACCATGTTAAAAGCCAGGCTTAGTGCTTTGTGGTTGTAATTTCGGTGCTGGGGAGGCAGAAACAGGAGGATCCCTAGGGCTCACTGGCTGGCCATCCTTGCCTGGTCAGCAAGCCCCTAATCCCAGTGTGAGGCCTGTCTCAAATGATGAGGTGGAGGCTCCTGAGGAACAATACCTGAAGTTGACCCCTGGCCTCCACACACAGACACAGACAAGCGCATGTATATTCCTGTGGACCCCACCTGCTACATACACAAATCTTATAATCAGTGTGTGGTTGGGAGTGGAGTTTCCTTTTTTTGGAGGGAGGGGACATGTGGAGATCAGAAGACAACTTGCAGGTGTCAGTCTTTCCTTCTACTGTGTGGGGCTCTGGATAGTACTCAGGTTCTCAGCTTCAGTGGCAAGCACCCTTACCTGATGAGCCATCCTGCTAGTCCACAGCTAGGGCTCTTAACTCCTGTGGTCCATCCGGACTAGGGCCACATGAGGAAGAAGGTTCAGTCTGACCCCTCCCAAGAGCAGAGCTCTCCGGGGTGAAGGTCTCAGAGCCAGGCCTCCTTTTTCCTGCTGGGCGGTCTTAACTCTGAAACTCGTTTCTCTGGTTTCAGGATCTGGCTCTAGTGTGGGCCAGGTCTTAATTCATGCACTGGACTTTCTTTTGTTTTTAGTACAAAGAAGCTTTGCCTACCATGCACAGGGGCCTCCCTGAGTTTGATACCAAGTACCAAAATTGATTAGTAAAAAATTTGTTTTGCCACCAGGCGGTGGTGGCGCACACCTTTCATCCCAGCACTCAGGAGGCAGAGGCAGGTGGATCTATGTGACTTTGAAGCCAGCCTAGTCTACAGAGAGACTTCCAGTACAGCCAGGACTACATAGAGAAACCCTGTCTCAAAAAACCAAAAAGGGGGAAAAAGGTTAAAAAATAATTATTTTTCCTTGGCCTGGGAACATCACTTTTAGTTCTGACAAAAGTGAAGCAATTAAGGGTCTTGCCCAGAATATTCTTGAGTGTTGAGCCCTCGCTTGTCCCTTCTTACCACACAGGGCCCCTGCCCTCTCCTTTGTCATCACAGGCCTCGCCATTTCATCTCCTGTCTGGATCTCCCGACTTCCTCATAGTTAGGCCTCTGGTGTCTGAACTTGTCCATGATGAACTGTGAACTTCTAGCCACGTGTAGTGCCCTTGGGTACTTGGAAGGGGACACCTATCACAAGGAGCCAGATTGCTTAGGTAAGCACTCTTTTGAGGAACCAGGTGGAAAACGCCATTGACTGAGGTCTGGTGAATTCCTCAGGCTGTGTGTATGAAGAGCGAATGGACGGGGTAGCTTCTTGTGTGACGTGGGGTCACAGGCGGGTGTTTTATTCTCTCTGAAGAGAGTGTCAAGGATCTGATCCGCTACTTGAGGCATGAGGACGAGACGAGAGACGTGCGCCAGCAGCTGGGGGCTGCACAGATCCTGCAGAGTGACCTCCTGCCCATCCTCACCCAGCACCGCAGCGACAAGCCCCTCTTTGATGCTGTTATCAGGTTCCTTCCTTGGCCTTGTCACTTTTGCCATGTGCAACATCTGTTGGCAAGGAAATCTAATTCCTCCTTCTCTCATTGTCTCCCAGGCTGATGGTGAATTTGACTCAGCCAGCCTTGCTCTGTTTTGGCAGCGTGCCTAAGGACCCCAGTGTGCGACACCATTTCCTGCAGGTTCTAAGTTACCTGCAGGCCTACAAAGAGGTGAGCAGCCTTTCCAGAGGCGCTAGGTCTGAGTTTGGAGAGGGATGAAGGGGAAGATAGGCACTACCAAGCAGCTGTCCCCCGTTCAACAGGCCTTTGCCAGTGAGAAGGCTTTTGGAGTCCTCAGTGAAACCTTGTATGAGCTGCTGCAGCTGGTGAGTGAGTCTCCGCCCTATGCATCCCACAGGAGAGTATGCCTTCACCTCCCCAGGCAGAAGGCGCTGTGCTGGGGAAGGTCAGCCCTTAGTGATACGGTAGTCCACTCTGGAGTTTCTAGCCACCTGGGGACTGCTGCGCACACGCGTGCACACATACACACAAACACACACATTCACACACATCTACACATTCCACTTTCTTTACTTTCTTACTCTTTTTTCTTTTTTAAAGTTTATTTTATATGTGTGCGTCTTTTGCTGGCATGTATGTATGTGTACCAAGTGTGTCGGGTACCCTCGGAGGTCAGAAGGGGCATGGGAGCCCCGGGAACTGTAGCTGTGGATGGTTGGGAACCGCCATGTGGGTGTTGGGAGCTGACTGCTGGTCCTCTGTGAGAGCAGCAAATACTCCTAACTGTGAGCTGTTTCATCAGCCCCATGGCCTGCCTGTTGAGATTGAGTTTCCTATAGCCCAGGCTGGCTTCACACTTCAGTTCACTACTTCGCTGTGGAGCTGAAGCTGGTTTTGAACTCATGGTCCTCCTGAGTGCTGGGGTTATAGCCGTGTACTCCCATCCTCTGCCCCCTGCCCCATAGTACTGGGGCTTGAATCTACCACTGAAATAGATCCCTAGCTTCTTTTCTTTCTCGTTTTTGAGGTGAGGTCTCGCTATACTGCCCAGGATAGTCTTGAACTCACTCTGTAACTTGGGCAGGCTTTGAACTTGCAGTCATTTTGCCCCAATCTCCTGAGAAGCTGGGATTACAGACCTATACATCTGGGTTTGGTTCACTCCCTTCTTATTTTATTTTATTATATTTATTTACTGTTTGTTTGTTTTGAGACAGTCTTACTTTGTAGCCCTGACTGGCCTGGAACTAAGAGATCCTTCCCCTGCCTCTGCCTCCTGAGTGCAGGGGTTAAAGACATGTGCCACCATTCCTGGCTTTTCTTTTTGTTTTTAGAAATTTATTTAGTTATTAGTGTATGTTTATGTGTCACTGTGTGCCATTTTTTCCTCTTTTTGCCCAGGACTGGGAAGATCGGCAGGAAGAAGACAACTTGCTGATTGAACGGATCCTGCTGTTGGTTAGAAATATTCTCCATGTCCCAGCTGACCTTGAGCAGGAGAAGGTGAGGGTCTTGGGGCATCTGAGTTCTTGTGCTGTTTAGGGTGAACTCTCCACTTTCAGGTTTTTCTGTCTTCTGTGTTGGGGACTTTGGAGAGCAGTCATGGAACTGAGCGTGTCCTTCTTCCCTCTCCATTGACTCAGAGGATTGATGATGATGCCAGCATCCATGACCGGCTTCTTTGGGCCATCCATCTCAGCGGCATGGACGACTTGCTCCTCTTCCTGTCCAGCTCCTCTGCTGAGCAGCAGTGGAGTCTGCATGTGCTGGAGATTGTTTCCCTCATGTTCCGAGATCAGGTGAGGCCTGCATACTCTCCTGCTCCCTCCGTCGCTGTGCTTTCTGTCACTTGGGCGGTTGCTCTGGTAATAATGGGGAATTACCTGAGGAGGCAGGTAGTGGGTGCCCGGACTGTGTCTTCAGTCCGAGGCCTGTCAACAGTATATGTGTCCGTCCATGGTTCTCGTACCTAGTAGGAGTGAGCTAAGGCTTAAGAAATTCATGTCCTGATTCTGATTCTTCTTCCTCGTTCCCAATCCAGATCCCTGAACAACTAGCTGGAGTAGGGCAGGGACGCTTGGCTCAGGAGCGAAGCACAGATGTGGCAGAACTGGAGGTGTTGCGCCAGCGTGAGATGGCGGAGAAGAGAACTCGAGCCCTCCAGCGAGGCAACAGGTGGATGGCAGCGTGCTCTGCTGTGCCCCGAGTCACAGCCACAAGTACCCAACATGGACAGCTTGAGGCTGGGGCTGGTTAATATTTTAAACGGACTCTCACAAAACTGTTGGAAAAGAGAGTTGCCTAACACTTCGAGGGAACTGAAGATTCATTTTGGAACCTTTTTTTTTTTCCTTGAAGGCACTCTCGATTTGGGGGCTCCTACATTGTCAAGGGGCTGAAGTCCATTGGAGAGAGGGACGTCATCTTTCACAGAGGCCTTCACAATGTAAGTACGCATAAGTACAAGGCAGAAACATTGGAGCTGCAGGACCTGAGGAAGGTTCTGTCCTCCAGCTCAGAGAGTTGGTGACCACGGTGGAGGTGGTGTTGGCTGTGTTGTTTCCCTGATAACATCAGCAGTACCAGAGGCAGACATCCTTCTAGGCATTTCTCCCAAGAAAACTTCAGGCCGGTGCCTGTAGAAAGAACTGCACGGGGTGGGGCAGTCAGAACTTACTCTAATGGTGCAACCCTTACCCTCAGCTCCAAAACTACAGTTCAGATCTGGGGAAGCAGCCCCGGAGGGTGCCAAAGCGTCGCCAGGCTGCCCAGGAGCTGTCCGTTCATCGCCGCTCTGCCCTCAATGTGAGGCTCTTCCTCAGGGACTTCTGCTCTGAGTTCCTGGAGAACTGTTACAACCCACTCATGGGTGCAGTCAAGGTGAGAGCCCGGAAGGACGTCTAGGGCAGTTAGGGATAGAGCAGAGGGGTGATGTGGTCAGTGGTTGGCAAGGAGGACAGCCTGCCGAGGGGCCTGTGGAAGGCTGAGCTTGTGTGGACTGTGGAGGGAGTGGGCCTGACAAATGGCAGAACGATTATTATTTGCATGATTGGCTAAGAACACTGCTGCTCCTGCAGAGAGCTGGATCCCGGATCAGGGTGCTTGATGCTGCCTGGAGCTGCAGCTTCAGAAGGTCTGATGCCCTCTTCTGGCTTCCGTGGACTTTGGTACTCTGTACACAGGCACACAGAGACATGTGAATTACAAAATAAAATTAATCTTCTTTAAAAAGAAGGCTCTGGAGCAATTTCCCCAGAAGAAAGGGAGGAGAAATGAACAGAGCTGAGGCGAACAAGAGGAAACTGGAAATTGTGGATCCTAGGAAATAGTGTGTTGGTGTCCAGGGTTCAACCCTTCATCTCAGGCAAGAGCAGCTGGGAGGGAGTTAGAAGCCCTGAGGTCATGGCGGTCTCCTTGTTAGGATCACCTGCTTCGGGAGCGAGCCCAGCAGCACGATGAGACCTACTACATGTGGGCTTTAGCGTTCTTTATGGCCTTCAACCGAGCTGCCTCCTTCCGCCCTGGCTTTGTCTCTGAGACCCTCAGTGTCCGTACCTTCCACTTCGTGGAGCAGAACCTGACCAACTACTACGAGATGATGCTGACTGACCGCAAGGAGGCCACATCCTGGGCACGCCGGTCAGTGGGAAGGCCATTGGGACTCACAGCGGATACCTTAGCCTACTGGGAGGCTGACCACCAGAATTGTGCATAGTCGTTTTTCCTATTTCAAGATTGAGGTGGTAGCCGGGCGGTGGTGGCGCACGCCTTTAATCCCAGCACTCGGGAGGCAGAGGCAGGCGGATCTTTGTGAGTTCGAGACCAGCCTGGTCTACAAGAGCTAGTTCCAGCGCAGGCTCCAAAGCCACAGAGAAACCCTGTCTCGAAAAACCAAAAAAAAAAAAAAAAAAAAAGATTGAGGTGGTTAGGCTAGTGCAGGGACTGGTGGGTCTTCTCATTTTGGAAATACTCTTGGAGAGGGGGTTGACATTCACCTTTGCCAAGGGTCTTAAGTTGCCTCCGTCTTACCTGGTGCCCCCCACTTTGTCAGGATGCATCTGGCTCTAAAGGCCTATCAGGAGCTGCTGGCCACAGTGAATGAGATGGACGTGTCCCCAGACGAGGCTGTGAGAGAGAGCAGCCGCATCATCAAAAGTGAGGCCTTCCCGTTTCTTAACTAGAGTCTCATTTTTCCATGTCCCGGCGTCATCTTCTCCTTTCCCAGTCCCTTTCATTCCTTCTTGTCCCCACTCCTAGACAACATCTTCTATATGATGGAGTATCGAGAGCTCTTCCTGGCACTCTTCCGGAAATTCGATGAGAGGTACCACCCACGTTCATTCCTTCGTGACCTGGTGGAAACCACACACCTCTTCCTCAAGATGTTGGAGCGGTTCTGTCGGAGCCGTGGGAACCTGATGGTGCAGGTACTGGGCAGCTGCAGGGAGTGGGAGGAGCTATGGGGAGGGTAACGGACAGGGCTCCTCGCGTTTTCTACAGCTGACATGACCTGCTAGGACTCTCCTAAACTAGAGGCCAGAGGCTCATGGTATTGCCATGGTGTTTCAAAAGGGGAAGGTAGGAGGCATAATGAAAGACACACCAACCTCTGCCGGCCGTGCAGTCATGCATACAGGTTCACACACACACACACACACACACACACACACACACACACACACACACAAATACAAGTAGGTCAGGCTAGTCCTTTTTTTTTTTCTTTTTGGTTTTTCAAGACAGGGTTTTGCTGTGTAGCCCTGACTATGCTGAAATTCACTTTGTATACCAGCCTAGTCCCCCAGCTGACAAGAGATCTGCCTTTGCCTCCCAAGTGCTGGGATTAAAGGTGTGTGCCACCACCGCCTGGCCAGACTAGTCCTCTATTAATTTCAGTTAGAATTCATTCAAACAACCTATGTCAGTCTCTAGGTTCCTAAGTTGAAATTGTGTCCAAAACTGATTAGTAGATGAAAAGCCAAGACAGAAAGTCAACAAAATCTCTAGCAGATCTCTGTCTTAGAGGCACAGAGATTCAGCTTGGTAAACACGCTTGTTTTTAAAATGTTTTTGTCTGGGGCTGGTAAGCCTGCTCAGCAGGTGAAGGCATGTACTGCCAAGCCTGGTGCCCGGTGTTAGAGCCCTGGGACTCATGATAGGAGGAGAGAACCAAGGTGTCCTCTGACTTCCATATGTCTGTCTGTCTCTCCCTTTCTCTCTCCCACACATAATAAGTCAGAACTGGGATTAGTGAGATGGCTCAGTGGTTAAGAGCACTGACTGCTCTTCCAAAGGTCCTGAGTTCAATTCCTGGCGACCACATGGTGGCTCACAACCATCTGTAATGTGGTCTGGTGCCCTCTTCTGGCCTGCAGATATACACACAGACAGAATATTGTATA
>JAQHUG010000665.1:44961-56778 GCA_028555095.1 Dicrostonyx torquatus
TGCAAGAGACTTGTCTCTAGAGGGGATCCCAGGTATTAACAGGGAAGTCCCAGCTAGGTACTTGGGCAGCAGAGGAGTGGGTGCCTGAACTGAACTTGTCCCATAGTTACTTTGGTACTAAATAACCTTTCTAGTAATAAACTAGTAATAAATTAATGCTGTTAAAAGAAATTAACTATGTGTATTTTATTTCATTCTGTAATTCTTCTCTCTAAAGCATCAAGGCTAATTAACTTTTATCTATTGAAATAGCAAAATTGAATGGGAATAATCTTTACCTTTACTTTTTTACCTTTTATGTATAGGTTTGTGCCTGTTTCCTGTATGTGAACCACATGTATGCACCTGCCTGCTTGTCTGTATGTTCACCATTTTTGCTCAGGTACCCACTTGTTTGCATGTGCACCTTGTTTTAGGGTATCCAGTGAAGCCATAAAGGTGCATCAGATTCCTATGAGTCACATAACGACTTCTGGAACATGAACCTGAAGCAAGTGTTCTTAACAATGGAACTGTCTCTCTAGTTTCAGATAATATACACAGCTTTCATCTTGAAGTCTAGGCCTGATCATACCATGCTCTGTGGTTAGAAATTTTCACTCTGACTAATTGACTATATACTGAAATCCTGATGTTAAGAAAAAAATCCTTCTAAATCTTAAATATCAAAGTATCACTTTTGTAAATATACTTTTCTCTTGCAAGTAAAAATAACAGTTGCAAAAATACCCTGCACTAAAGCTATATTTTCCCAGCTATGTCTAAATATATTGAGTATTCTTAGATTGAATCTGCTTCTCTGGTGAATTATTTTTTTTCTGGAACACTCCATTTAACTACTATAAAGCACAGTGAATGTTTCCAAAAACATTCCTTCTGGCAAAGGATGAGAAATCGACAGCAATGAGGGTGTCACCACATAGTCCAACCCGAGTTCAACCTTGTAAATGACAAAACAAACAGTGCACAAACTCTGTATCCTGAGGTCATAGTAAAGTGTCCTGAGAGCCTCGTTACCACTTACAAATGTGCCCTGAATTAAATATGAAAAAGATGAACTTTTGGAAAGAGAAACCTTCTGATTTATCAAAAAGAATGTATAATGAAAGGGCTAGTGTGAGCCATTAAGTTTGAACTTCTTGAAGGAGGCAATTTCATACACCACACATTGACTTTCCCATGATTAAAGGGATCCATTAATATCTAAGCTAAATGATGATTTGGAAAATGAGTATTCTCAAATTATAGGGGCTTTTATAGTCTTCTATTGGGCTGAGATTTTGGTATCTGACTTATGATGTGACCTCAGTGCTATGAGTTAATTTCTGTATGACATTTCCTCTCACAGAAACCATCACACATTTTAGAACTCACCTAAATATTCTAACAACTGTTACACTGACACATTGCCTTTATCATTTAGTTCCAGAAAAATGGGCTCTTTTGAGTAACTAGGAATAACTAATTCCTTTTACTAGTGAGAATTGTACAATATATCATGTTTCTAGCTTTATTCAAGCTTGCAGAATGCTATGAACTCTTTTTAATAGACTGGTAAAGCAGAAATTGAGATCAAGAAATAATATGCTGGGTGTTTAACATCTTGATAATACTTTCCAACTAAAGTATCTGAAATATATAACTTAATTCACAGGAGGTAGCCTGGTTGCTGTCAATGAGGTATTGTCTATGTGAGGACACACAATTACTCTGTTTAACCAAACACATAGGACTGGGGTGTTTCTTCATGGCTGATAGAATGAAGAGATATGTTCTGAAACCAATAAGATGGAAAGCCAAAATTTATAGCTTGGTGGAATTTGGAGTAATTGTGAATTATGTCATGAACATACCCATGACAATTATCTTTCCTCAAAAATCTAAAAACAAAAAATATATTCAGTCATATTATGCATGCGAGAAACATAGGCAAATGTCTTTGCTGCTTTTTACAACGTCAAAAATTATTGAATGAAAATAAATACACAAGGTGCAGCAATTTTTATTATCAGCAATTTGCCTTTTAGGCCTCTAGTGGTAATCTAGTGATGCTGTTTTTTTATTCCAATTGTGATGATCAGTACTAATTCTTATATTAAGCATTAAACAAAGCACAGTGTGTCAATAGGACCAAAGAAAGCTTGTTTCAAAAAAAAGAAAGAAAAAAAATGAAGTTAAAGCTTACCTGATGGTATAATAATCAAGATGTATACATTCCAAATTACTAATGAGTATAGGAACATAATTTTATATTCTCAAAATGTTTTAAATATTCATTTAAATATAAGCAGGTTAAGAATTATATGTCCTTATACTTTCAATGAATTATAATAATATAATAAAATATAATATTATAAAATTTAGCATTATGAAAAAAATAGAAAAGACAAAAATAGTTCCAAATCTCATTTATATAATTGAGAATATTCTTCCATGGTCAAATGACTAGTTTGTCTCATTGAAGGCAAATTTCATAACAAGTTTCTTCAATGCCCACAAACCTCTCTGAAGTAATTGGTGCTTCCAGAAACAGATATATCTCTATGCTGACAAAGTCTAAGTTCTTAAAATCTTTTAAATGCACTATTCTGTAGGTCTTTGAAGAGTTGAAGATTACCTCTATAACTGAAATGTATCTCTGTATATCTAAAAAATCTAATTAATATGACTACAAGTTTGATTATTATAGATTACTATGTATTAATCGATAAGTTTAAGTTATAATTGCATTTATAAACTACCAATGCAAAATATTCAATACTATATCATATCCATCTTATTTCTTTAGAAATACCTTGACTGTGATCACTAAATGGTGCAAAACAATTCTGTATCCTGTCAATCATGTTTTAAATAAATGCTGATTGGCCAGGCAGGAAGTATAGGCGGGAAAACCAGACAGGAAATAGGGGTGAGAATAGGAGATTTGGGAAGTAGGAAGCTTCCCTGGCATTCCTGCACAGATCTCCAAGAAGGCAACATGTAGCAACCCAGCTGAGAAAAGGTACTGGCTGTGTGGCTGACAATGGATTAATATAAGTTATGGGAGCTGGTAGGAAGACTGAGCTAATGGGCCAATCAGTGTATAACCTAATGTAGACTCTCTGTGTGATTTTCTTTGGGGCTTGCCGGCTGTGGAGTACTGGGCGGGACAAAAACCCCAACGGGCAGGCCCCTCATGTTACAACTAAACATTTATAATCGAACCCTTTAATAAAAACACACATCTATAAGCAGTATTTGGGATTTTGGCATAATTATTTTTATTTCTGTTTATTGGGCATTCTGTCAATCAGGTCTTTGATGGGGTATGCTGTGTGGTAGGTCCATCTCAGCCAGCNTTTTTTTTCTTTTTAAAAACATAAAAAAATGGTTTCTCTCATAACTGCTAATTAATCTCTTTTAAAATTAGTGTTTAAAATTATTGTGATAATTCAATATATGTATTGGTAGTAATAATCTTTATATGTAAATTAAATATGTAAATTCTTATAGATCTTGATATGCAAATCAAGATATCATTCATAATAAAGCATATATATTGTAATTGATAGTTTTAGATGTTTTACTTTTATCACAGGAGATTAAAATACAGGGGTATATTCAAAAGCACATTCAGTCAGTTTTCTTTTTAAAAGAAAAGTTTAATGACTAAAACAGTAATTCATTGAGAGGAAAGAACATAAAATTGTGAAAAATAGAAAGACATAAATGGGTAAACTAATTTACAGAATTTGATCCTGTGGATGTCTCATATGTTCACTCAAACACTGATGTGGAAGACCCCCTGCAGTTCCACAGAACATTGGTTCTAATTTGAATTTATACTGCCACCTGCTACCACTGTTTTTGTTATTATGCACTAAATGCGTATATATAGCCATTTTAAAGAACTCCATGACAAATTAAAGGAAGGTAGATGTTTTGTTTTTAATAGGGTTTTACAATTTTTCTTCTAAAATGAGTCCTTAAAATCTCAAGATCAAAAATATTTTGAATTTAGCGGAACTATGACAAAGGGGGATAACAATGCTGAGAATATAAGCATCATTTTAAACTGTGGGTTATTCAAATCCTTGAAATTTGGCCAAGAAGATATTTTAGTTATTAATAAGTGAGATGCTTGTGCTGTCTACAGTTACCACAAATGTTTCAAATTGTGAAAGCACTTTATTGTTTTTTCATTGTCTGGTGTATAGCTTCCTAGGTTAAATCTTTTGAATGTATTTGCTACTTGTACTGCAAATCATGATTCTCATATATCATAAGGGTAACATTTGTAGCCGAAATAAGTTGGTACATTTCATGTTTAAGATATAAGCTAGGGCTGCTAATATAGTTCAGGAACAGAGCATGTGCCTGGCTATGTGAATGGCAATGTCCATTTCAACACTGATACTGGAAGGGTAGAGGAGAGCAAGAGGGGGAGAGTAGCAGAATGGAAGGAAGAAAATTCTTGTATTGTGGATATTGCTCAGTTGGTAGAATGTTTGCCCAACTTACATGGCTTGCTGGGTTCAATCTCTAGTACTGCATGTCCAGAATATATAAGATGAAATATAAAACTATGTTTAAGTTACATAAAATAGATGTGAACCATATTTTACATTGTACTATAATGAGCTTGAAATTTGGATTTTCAAATAATGGTAAATCTTAAAGTCCTTAACCATTATAAAAGAAACTGTCTTTAAAATGGATAGAGACCATTGTGGAAAAACACAATCAATAAAATATTTAGTTGTGGATCCCAAGCCTAATGGAGATATCTGTAAAATATTTCTTCACCTAAGTCTCAAGTAATATTGCAAAGAAGAGCCCTAAAGAGTGTAAAAGCCAGAAGATTGGGAAAGTTGATGTGAAATTGTTTCTCCTCGTATGTTTGTAATTTTTAGAAATAAAGTCTAAATATGACTGCCTTTAAATATGACCTAAACAAAAATGATACCAAAACAATGCTATAATAGAAAGATCTCTAACTTAAATAAAGTACTAAAAGCATCTAAGAATTGCTTAGAATGAGTGAAATACACTTCTCTAATGAAGACATATCAATTGGTTATTCGATACTAAAATACAGAGTATCATTATACAAAGAGAGCAGATTACATTTAGGAATGCATAAGTATATACATATTATTATGCAACAACAATTAATGATTGTTATAATAAATTTGTTAAATAAATTTTAAAGAGCAAGGTGGCATATATGACAGCATTTGGAGAGAGGAAAGAGAAGGGAGATATGATGAAATTATAATCTCAAAGCTGAAAAAAATGTAAAAAACATTATTGAGTAAACATTGCTAGTAGTAATTTAATTTTGCTTATTGCCCTATAAAATTGTGATTTTTTTATATTTGTGCTACTCATAAGCAACAATAAATATTTAAGTATACGTATACTATAAATACTGATGTAAAGTTCTATAAGTGCATGCTCTCTCTCGTCCAGATGCTAGATTAGGTTCCTATTCCCCATTTAGACAGAGGACTATGATCTGTGAGTCTCCCCCTGTATCATGTTTCTGTAGAAATAACCCTTTATTATACTCATTTTTTAGCTAGTGCGCGATTTCTTTTCAGCGTCCGTCCTCATTGAACTTCCAAGGCACTTTGCTGGAAAGTTTATACTGTGTTACTATATCAGCAAAGCCTCCAAGTTAATGATGAAAATATGTCAGGGGACTAATCAAGGTTGTTTTTGTTTTATATCAAAAGCATTTTATACATGTATTGAAAATAATGTTGCTATTACCACTAAGATGTAAAGAAATCAAACCGGCATTATTTTCAGTTTTTCTATCTGTGAAAATATCTCAAAAACTTCAACATTTCTCTTTTAAAGAACTTTGTAATTTTTCTTATAAAACATGATTTTCCATATAACATTCATTTTAAGTCCTCTGACCAAGAAAGAAGACTTATATTATTCCAATAAGGGTCAGAAAAAGAGGTAACATTTTAGGGGTAGTTCTAAAGTGTGAACTGATTTTAATAGAGGAAGGAAAAGAAAAACACTGAAAATTAAAAAAAACAACCAGTGTCTGTGCTGAGAAATATATAATTATATATTTTGTAGTACAAATGTCTGTATGCAAGCACATTTGTTTTTTGAGTGAAATACATTTCCATAACAGTTTCTTTTATAATTTACTTCAGAAACTCTCCCAAAATCATGACCTCCATTTACAGGAAAATACACAGGTTAATTCAGTGGATATTTTGCAATGTTTGGATGGGAGATAGACTGTGTTTTGTTTTGTGAAGACTGTATTGTGTACATGTGTGTGTATCCAAAATGTTCAGCCATATATGCATTTGCATACATGAGAAAGACTATGCAGTATGCATACATTAAGAGAATATTAAAGATAGCAAATAATTACTTACTGTCTCACTATTACCTCTTATTCTTCTGTGATCTCCTCATGGCCTAACCAAATACAACCATACATATTCCCTGTAAAAAAAATTCCCATAGCTATTTCCCTAATTTAGATAAGGAATAATTAACTCAATCTGGCCATACTGGATACAAATAAAGAGACAACATGAGGTTTTTTGTTGTTGTTGTTTAAGCAGAAATTATTAGACATGTGAGTCTAAGTATTCCTTGTCCAAGTGTGGTCCTGCTTATCATTGAATCATCTTTTCTGCTGAACCTTATGGCAAAGAAAGGGGTTAGACCTATGTGTAAAAATTCTGCCTAAATACAAGATCATCATCATCCAACTGGTATTAATATTTCCATTTCCCTTCACCCAGGATGAAGTTCTAGGGATTTGTGACTCCTTGTAACCTTATTTATCAAGTTTCATTCTTTAATCCTGAATATTATTTAGTGTAGTACTTGATTTTGTGAAAATAAATTGTTCTGTAGTAATGGGTATGATGGTCAATCTTGAATGTCAATTTGATAAGATATAAGATGAATTAAATTGCTAGCATCTAAATTCTCATGTGGGGATTTTCTTAGGTGACTTGAGGTTAGAAGACACACTTTAAATGTTGTCAACACTTTCTGCTGACAGTTTAACAAAAGAATATTGGAAAAAAGGCTGTCTTGTGGCATTTTCCCTTCACTCTGATGGCATGTCCATCCTTTCTATGGCTATTGCATTCTTTTATTTTCTTTTTCTTTTTCTTTTTCTTTTCTTTTCTTTTTTTGGTTTTTCGAGACAGGGTTTCTCTGTGGCTTTGGAGCCTGTGCTGGAACTAGCTCTTGTAGACCAGGCTAGTCTCGAACTCACAAAGATCCGCCTGCCTCTCCCTCCCGAGTGCTGGGATTAAAGGAGTGTGCCTCCACTGCCCGGCTGGCTATCACATTCTTTTGCTGATATTAGAACCAGTGTCTTAGGTCGTCCAACCAGCATCTCTCTTGGTATCTTCAAGACTTTTAGTGTCAGATTATGACTTCTGAGCAGACTTATGTGCTGAAAATTATTAGAATTAGTTTTATAGATTCAGGAAACAGGTGTTGGTTTATTTAACATTCTTATTATTTTTGTGTTTATAGGAACAAGTTTCTTTTTGAAGGCTAAGAAGATTGCTTTGTGGACTCAGCGTTTTTGTTTCCCTACCTAAGTTTGCTTATGTCTTCATTCTGACTTGTCAGTAGTGTCACAAACAGCCAAGCATACACACACACAAACACACACACACACACACACACACACACACACAAGTATGTATAAGTTTATCTTAAGTTTCCTTTTTCAGGCTACAAGAAAAGCACTGGTAAATAAAAAGTGATCCATTTTTTAGTGTAAGTTTATATAATGCAAGCAAATGAGAAATAAAGATTTCCCCCATATAAAATTGCAATTATTCCCTTACGAATATTTCACTTTTAAACTAGTAAACTTGTACTTGCCTTTTTCAATTTATTTGTGTAAAAAGAAGTGCAGAGAGCAGACATGGGGTAAGAAAACCCTCTTAAACTTTCCCCAATAATGCCTGTTTAACGTTCAAAGCAATTACTTTTTCTGTCAACATGAATAAAATTTACTGCCATCAGAGAGTGCAATGAGTGAAATACATTGCTAAGAATAATAACACAAAGTTTATATGACTAACCTTACAAGTTCTTTGGACCTATCTCAATTTGTGCAGCTGCATCGTCTGTGATGTCATTAAGAGTTTGGGTGTTTTTAATTCTTAGAGGCCAGAATTTATCTTACCATCAATTTCAAGAAAATCTCTTATTGTATTATTGTTAATACCTGAGCAGGAGTTATGACACGGATGCTCATACAGAAAGTAAACATTTCTTTGTAAATATTCACATAGTGTGAAAATTGTGCTGTTAAATATAATAAAAATATTGCAAGTTGAGCTTCATAAATAGGTTTTAGTCCAATGATCATTGACTACTGCTAACATAGGGCAATATAATGCACTTTGTATTTCAGCCTTAGAGTGATATATAACCTTGAAACAATTGCCATAACTACTGGATATTATGATACTCAATTTTAATGACTTCATTTCTAACTGCAAAGTCTTATGCAAGCCCAGGAGCCCTTAGTTTCTTAAATTTAATAGTAGTAACATATGTATTATGCAAGAAAAACCAATGATTTAAAAATTACTAAACAAAAGAAACCACTACTTTAGATACCTGCTCTAAAATAAATTCAATATCCACATTCATCTTGTATATTTCATTTCAAGGAATTAATTCAAAGAACTTGAAGCTTAAATCAATAATTCGAGAATGGAGCATGAAATAGCTCATGAAAGTGAATGCATATCAAGGTTCCTTTGGAATATCACTGTGATTAACAAACACTTTCTGGTTACATCACTGGTTATCCAGTAGAAGGCTTCTGAATTTTGTTCAAATTTGCTTTCACTAGAATGATATTCTAAAGAGCTTGCCACACATATCATTTTTGTCCATTATGTGTCCCATTTAGCCCATATATAAATTAATTTGATTCACTATTTTGCTATGCCACATGGTATTGCAAAATTATATCTATTGAGAAGATTCTTTTGTATGTGTGCTTTATTGCCACTTTTAAAATGTATCAGCAGTAGAAGAGTGTTAGTTCGTATAATAGAGAGGAGATATAGAAAATGAAAGCAGAATAATAGTGACTATGAAGGTAGCAGAGACAATGGCAATGGGGGTGGCTGTGTTAGCAGTGTCGTGGTGAAAAAGGACAGGAGAAGAAATTAAAAGTAAAGGTTTTTCATTTGTACTGGTTTAATAAAATGCTGATTGGCCAGTAGTCAGGTGGGACGGCTAGGCAGGGCAACCAGAAAAGGAGCATTCTGAGAAGAAAAGCTTAGTCTTCAGTGAACACTCAGACCAAGAGGAAGCAAGATGAGAATGTCTCACTGATAAAAGGTATCAAGTCACGTGGTTAGCATAGACCAGAATATAGGCTAATGTATGATATAAGAAGCCTGAGCTACTAGCCCAACCAGTTTATAATTAATGCAGACCTTTGTGTCTTTCTTTGGGAGTGAACAGCTGCCAGACCAGGCAGGATGGAAACCTCTGTCAACAGCATGAGTCCCTGACTTCAAAACCAGGAGCAATAAACCTCTCATCCTTGTGATGAAATCTATATTCATTCAGGTTTGGCAGCTCAGGCCCTGAGACTTGGATATTTTGCTTCATGAACTGAAAAAATCTGGACAAACTCTGAACCGGAGTTCAGCCAGGTGATTTGTAAACCAAGCAGCAGGCTGATTAATAATTTATTAATGATTTGCATTTTTCCAAAGTTCAAAACAATTTTCCCAGTCCACAAGTTTCTAAAATCATTATGCATGGAGTGTTTATCTTGTAGGTGTTTAACAAAGCTTTAGATTTAACCCCTTCACTTTACTGTTGAAAGGTTGAATGGTTCCATGCTGGAACTTTGACTCTTATGGAATGTTTTCCCCTTTTATTCCACTTTGGAATCATCATATTCTTTCATATCCAAATATCTTTAATTACCTACTTCCTTTATATTCTGAAAAAAAACTGATTATTTAATGTTTCAAAAGCAGCCCTGTAGGAAAATTAGCTTTTTACTGAATACATTTCCTAAAATAATTTCAATTACCTTCATTCTAAATTAATAATATGGCCTGAGATGAACTAGTATTTCAGATATGCTTATTCTCAACATGTAAAACACATTGATTATTATACAGAAACTTTGATATTCATCTTTATATGTGGTAGTAATTTACTTTGCTTGACTATTTGTGATAAATTGTGATAGTGTTCTGTGAAGCAATGCTTCTTTACCTTTCTAGGAAGCAATGAAGGGTTTCTTCTTTTGTGCTTAGCCATACTGTCAGAGGCATGCTTCACAATAAGAGTACATATGTGTACTTGGCAAAGATTAGTGGATAAGATTGTAGTGAAACAAATCCTAGTCCACCAATGATGGGGAACTGCCTTCAGCCAATAGCTTTTGAATGGTTGGTAAAGGTGGGTCATGGTTTTGGGTATCAAAAAGCCATGGACCTGCTCAATCATCCCTGATGTGGGATTCCTCTCTGAATGTTATGAATACCATTGTTTAATAAAGAAATTGTCTTGTACCTACCCAGGGAATAGAGGTAAGTGAGGAAAACTTAACTGAATGCTGAGAGAAAGAAGGAAGAGTTAGAGAGAAATCATGGAGCCCCACCAGAGATAGATGCTGGAACTTTACCCTGTAAGCCAAAGCCATGTGGCAATACACAGATAACTAGAACTGGATTAAATTAAGATATAATTTTTATCTAACAAGAAGCTAGTGCTTTAAATAATATAGTTTCTGTGTGATCATTTCAGTTCTGAGCAGCCAGAACAAAGAAGTGGCCTCCTACAACATGGCGCCTCTTCTTCCTATGTATCACATCTGGATGTCAGATCCCATTCCTATTTCCTCATTGTGATGCATGAGTTTCCCTTTTAATAAATTAAGAAAAACCTTAGTATGCCCTATTCAGAGCTAGTGTGGAATTATTTGATTCATGTTCCCCCAATGTAATGCATTCTGCTTCATCTGGCTACCCAATGTGAAGATGAGTCCATGCTTACCAGGCCTCCCCCACCCTGTGCTGTGTTTCCCATTTGCCAACCCAGTCACATTTCTTGCCTACATGTGGCCAACCTCCCCTGCCTAGGATCTCAACTTTCCACACAGAATTCTGCTGTTCTATTTTTTTTTTCTTTCCTCATCACTATCCCTAAAGTATTACTCTACCGGGTGCACAAAACCACCATCAACTCTTTCTGTGTATGGAATCACATTAATTGTCCTTAACAACTGTTCTTATTTTGTTAAGCAAAGCATATTTATCAGTAGCTAAGTAGGTGACCGCATGTGCAGAACCAGTGTGAGATATTGCTCAGAACCAGTGGGGGGAGCCGTGGCTACTGGGTCCCTCAGCCATGCAGCTGCAACCGTGACACCTGCTGGCCAATAAAGATTATTACACATACTCCAACTCACTGTAATTGCCTAGGGTAGGGAAGTAAATTATAAAATTTGAAAGTTATATGATTACTGACAATATTATCATTCAGGAATTTAATAACCATTTTGCTTACACTATGGATGGTATTCTGTAAGGATTATATGATTTTTCTTATACATCTATTTATTTGATTTAGGGAATTAGTTTGTTTCCCGTACTATATATTTAAAATTGGTTTTATAACAGATCAAAGAATGAGGCACTTTTAGAAATGATACAGTATTTATAGACTAATGGTAATCAGCTAGCTGAAAAAAATACTATTAAAAAAGTATAATATTAATTTGACCAAAAAATCCATTCCATGCCAAAGAGAGCTGAGAAATTATCTGAAAGAATT
>JAQHUG010000665.1:70092-84475 GCA_028555095.1 Dicrostonyx torquatus
ACCTTCCGTTCTGTCTACTCTGCCCACCTAAGGGCTGACCTATCTTATAAGCCAGGCAGAGTCTTTATTTAACCAATGAAAGCAACAGAAATAAAGGTGGACCTTCCTACACACAAAGGCATTTACCACCAGGGTAGAGACCTGTATTTTAGCCCAAGAACCTACATTTAATAAGAAAATAAATACTGACTTTTTAATGCTGTCTTCTAATATGCATATATGTCTTGGTATGTGAGCATGCACATTTAAAAATAAATGAACACATAAATGCATGAAGAATGATGCTAAAAATTAAATAATAAGGAAAAGACATGTGTACTTACTGAAGGTTAAAGAAAGATTTCTTTCCTACCCTGAAACTAAGAGACAACTGTGATTTGAATTATAGAGAAAGCAAGTTGATGGAGAGAAAAGTCATACTCTATATGTACTTTTGGGAGTGTGTGCATCTCTCTCTCTCTCTCGGAGTGTGTGTGTGTATTGAAATACAGAAATTTTAGAAGGTTTTGTCATAAGGATCCTCCTTGTATCCTTGGAGAAAGAATCAGGCCATTTATTACTATAGACATAAAATGTGTCAGAGTAGGTCTTTTAAATCTTGTGTTATCATATTTTTACTTTATGGGATTTATTTATTAGTAGATTCTGAGTAAACTTAGCATACACATAAGATATGGTGAACAATGAATTATGTGAAATAAAATGAGGTGTGCAAATCGCACCATATTGAATGAGTGTGATGATCATGTTCTTGCTGGAGTTGACCTAGACACTTCTAGCCTAGAATAAATGTAGCATAACTCCTTAAAACATATTGAATAATGCTTAATCAAAGAAACCATTGAAAAGGTGGACACTCACTGCTTTCCATAGAGAAGAACACATAGAAACCAAAAAGGAGAGTGGATGTGTTTACTTCAGCAACACACTGAATGATCAATGAGGATAATTTGTGAATTTTTCTCTTAGTAGCCTAATATGCTATAGTTCTAATGAACTGTTAGGAAAGAATATTGCCAAGGGACATATGAAATTTTCTGTTAAGATGATATGGCTGCCAGTGGTATTCTGGAGACATTTTGCTAGCAGATGAGAGCAGTGACAGCCAAATGAATGATAACCAAAACTGGAAAGTGATGGATGTCATTTACAAATCCATGGTCACAGATGTTAGTGAGATTTTCACACAAAATTACTTATCATTCCCCCTCTAAATGTTCCTTCTAATTACAGTCACTAGAAGGCTTGACAACATAATGCTTTCATAAAATAAATTTGCTAGACCTTAATTTGAGAAGGTAGTTCATGTGAGTTTGTATGACATTTCAAGTGCTTTAAGATACTAAGATTATGATATATTGTTGTGTGAATTCAACTGGGATGTATCTATTGTATAGAGGAGTATTTTATAAATGTAGAAGAAACATGTATAAGTTTTATTTAAAAATAAAAGAAACACAAATAGTGTGTGATTGAGAGGAGTGAAATTCTTTAATAATACTGGAAACGATAGAATTTTTTGGATAGTAGAAGTTGATGTGAATACAATATTTTAATGTCATTTAGAATTTATCTTTTCATTTGGGATTATAGAATTTCATGAATATTTGAATACAAACACTGTTTTTAGTGTGATATATGTGAACTATGTAGTTCAACCATGTAGAACAGAATGAACTGAAGCAATGACTGGTAAACATATATGTTTCAAAAAATTTGTTCGGATTCATTAATGGTTTGTTCTTCATGTTCAGAGGAATGAAAGCAGAGATGACACCTATGTATTTTGCTTATTTAGATAATTGCCTAAAGAAGAAAATGTGCTTATAATTCAAGATAAGCATAGGACACATCTTCGTTTGTAGAAAAAAAAATGGTGAAATGGAAGTAATGATAAGAAAAATGGGCTTGTTTTTAAATTCATTATCAAAAATTAGATATGGGATCTTCATAAGATCCATGTTAATAAATCAAAAGAATTTTGGAATAACTGCATAATATGTTTAAAAATAGTTACTTCTATATATTTAAAAGAAGGTGATGAAAATATGAATGATTAGGAATAGATAATCAAATATCAAATTTTGGTGGAGTACTTTGTAGAAAATTCAAAATCAAAGAAACAAGCAATACAAGAAAATGACCATAAGTTAATGTAGTGATGAAGCATTGTGGATATATATTCTACAGATTTTATGTTTGCAAAATAAAATCTTAAATTGATGATAGTAGCATCAGATAACTCTGGTATGCAACAATTCTGTTTTCTTTTGATTACCTTTTAAATAAATGCTGATTGATCTGTAGCCAGGCAGGAAGTATAGGCAGGACAACCAGACAGGAAGTAGAAGCAGGTCAATGGGAACAGGATAATTCTGGGAAGGAGAAAGCCCATTCCTCTGCAGTCCTGTATAGACACCAAAGAAGCAAGATGTGACCTGCCCTGCTGAAAAAGGTACTGAGCCATGTGGCTAACATAGATAAGAATAATGGGTTAATATAAGTTATAATATTTAATAAGAAGCCTGAGCTAATGGGTCAATCAGTTTATCATTAATATAGACCTCTGTGTAATTTCTTTGGGGCCTACTGGCTGTGAGAACTGGGCAGGACAAAAACCCCAACAAGCAGCCCCTAATGTTACATAATTCTTCAGTAAACATTAGGATTAACATGTTAGTAAAAAGACACTAGTTTTATTGCTTTAAGAATATAATATATGTTTCTCATATATGTATATTTTTTAACATACTTGGGTTTCTCATACAAATAAAACAGCTATAATAATTAGTATGATGATTTGTTTTAATTTACCAGAGAATACAATATAGAAATGTGTGGGAAAGGAGTCTAAAGCAATTTGTTCATTAACATGTTCTTTGTCCTCTGGAACAATGTTTGTCAAAAGTGCATGGGGTGCTCGTGAAAAGAAATGTGACAATTTATGTGTGTGTGTATATATATATTTCCATTTTGTTCATAACAGATTTTTTTATTTTTAAAGAAAATGAATAAAAATATATTACTTATGTAATTCTATGAATTAATAGTACAGTTTCCAGAAAACTTCAATTACATGTTATTTAGATTTTTGTGTTAATTTTGGCATACAGCTTCTTTGTGCTTTGCTAATGTTAAAATACTGACACATTTTTGATTGCCTGATTGCCTATTTTCATGTTGGTGATTTCTGAGGACACTCTCTTGATTATTTGTGTCATGAAATTTAATAGCCAGTATAATTCAATCCTGAGGCATACAAACATAATGAAAATTGCCCATAAATTTGAGAGATGCTTAATCACAATGAGATTAAGAATGACAAAGACAGGGCCTCACAAATCAGACTGTTTTCTTGAAATAAACTAAGGAGTGGTCTATCACAGTTTTACATTTCCAGAAAGAAAAATGAAGAATCTCATATACTCTAAATGTGTGCTTACTAATAAAGAACTAAACAGAGATTATTTTTTATTTAGTTGCCTCTTCTTTGGACATCATGGACTGTTGTTTTGTTTGATTTTTGTTTAGTGCACTTGTTCTAGAGACATTCTTTCACTACATGAGCTCATGAGCTACTCTGGCTTTGGACCCATGATCCTTCTCCCATGTTCATGGAAGTGATCACTTCATTTGTAACAGCATACATGTTATTGTATTGCATTAGAGCTATCATTTCCTTTATCCATGGAAGACTTACTACACAGCTGAAATATTTTGTGAAAAAAACCTCAATTCTTCTTATTCTTGGTGGTAAGGAATACCGAATTATTGATAACATAGTAGTAACAGACTCCTCAGAGGGGCAGTGGTGGGTAGGATGTAAGGCTATAAACTTTAGGAAAACATGATATATTCTAATGAACAATCTTTGAAAATGACTTACAATGAGTAAAGATTTTGGATCCACCCCCCCAAAAAACAAGAAAACAAAAATAAACAAAACAAAACAAAAAAAACTTGTTACTGTAGAATGTGATACTTATATTTCAAACTTAAAACTATATAGCAAGCAAAATCTGGCATTATTTATTTTGGGAATGCCTGAAAGATAATATGAGTATTAATTTGAAACCGAAAATTATGTTCAGACCACATTTTTAATTTGTCTTAGAAAATCATTGTAGAGAATAAAAAGTTAGTGACAAAAATTAGAGTTGAACCCAGGTATTAAAACCTGAGAAAATAATAAGTTTGAAGAAATAATCTAATCTATTTCACCAGTGATATATGTGAAGAATTATCAGACCATGACCTTAGTCTTCTTGAAGACTTAGTATTTTATGACTAATAACTACCTCATCTTGTATTGAAAAATATGCATATTAATAAAGTATTAATCTTTTAAATTAAGTGAGATTTTTACAGTATTAGTAATTATATAAGTAAAATATATACATATAAATAACATTTTCATCTTTCAATCTCTGCATTCCAACTTCCTACTGAATCCCTCTAAAGTTCATGATCCAGAAAAATAAATGCAACAGTAGTTTTTTGAGTTGACAGTGAGAATGTTATTGTCACTAACAAAAACACTTTAAATATACTGCAGTAGAGTGATTGGCTCTTTATTTGTAGTGATATCATAATTTAATCCATTGTAAAACTCAGTTGATGATATTTCTTAAAGTATTTCTCATTCCTTCCTCATATGATGCTATTAGTGATGTTTCACAGTTCGACATCAAGGAGAAACAGATAAACACACAACATACTACAGACAAGTCAGAAAACATAGACAAAAGATAAACAGAAGACAGAGGGAGAGAAGCTAAGAATTCAGCTTGAGCTCACTCTTGGTATAATTATTCAAATGAAAATTCTTTTCTTTCTCTGCTTAATGTGGTGCCAACACATTCTGGTGCCATTAAGGGTAGATTTAATTTGTTTAGTTGATGCATTTATTGAAAATTCACCTTTTAGAATACTAGGATGTGATTTTCAAAATATGAAATTTACTTCTCTGTGTGGTACTGAGAGAAATGAAAGATATTTTATGGTTTTCATATTTTCTTTGGGAAGGAAAAATAGAAGCAGATGAATGGGGCTAAACACACAATTTAAATATTAATGACCACTTTGCATCTTAGCAATACAGTGGCAGCATTGGGTTACCTTTGGGTTTTCTGCTCTTTCAGGGTTTGTGGATTTACCTGCATGTGAACATAGAGGATCTCTCTACGGTTATTGGCAAGTGTAAACAAGCAGTTGTCTTTAGTTCTCTATTATTAGAAACACTCAATCCATTTATCTAAAACTGACACTTTGTGCTGCTAGATCTTTCTTTCCTCAGCATGAAAAGAATCTGACCTCATCATCAGTGTCTTGATCTTTTCACAGTCAGGTACTGACTGTTTTCTTCTCTTACGGTATCCATGACAGGAAGCACAACTATTCCCAATAACAGTCTTACTAAAGATCAACAAGTAGAAGGGATAGAGCTGCTGGGTATCTGAAATAATAAAATACAGAAAATACAGAATTCTATAGCAAACAACCTCATACAAAAGAATTTATTTTATGGCTAAATTGGAAAATTGGTGTGACTGACCATGCCTACAAATGTGAATGTATTTCTTCAATGGAATTGAAAATTATAATTTCATTCAAAACATCCAATAATTGAAAACTTGAACCTATATTCACATACTTTCAATTGTAATACATTATCTGACTGCAAATGTAGAGCATCTCCTATTCTCAGAAAAAAATTATAAACTACTTATGTCTCAAATAATGCTATTCCATATGCGAAATTTGATGAAAAGAGATTTGACTTTCATCATTAAATGATAATCTTGTCAGATTACATATAGACCCACAAATATGTTATTGAGAAGTACTTAGTTTGCTTTACTTACAGTAATCATACCTTAGAAATATGCTTTGGATTGCTTCTTGCCTTTTTGGTTAATATCAGGTTATGGATCTGTTCCTATCAGTTAAATTCTTTCTGTGTCTTCTATCCAAGATATATAGTAAGTGGATTTTTTGAGCCAAGTCATCATATAAGAGATTGTCTAGGTTCCTCCTTGCGATGATTCCATATTTTAATATTTCCAAGAAGAGTGGTCCCCTCTGATGAAATAAATATCGCACACAAATAGGTAGAAATGACAGAAAAATCAAATATTCACTAGACCTAAAAGTAGTCTTTATTTGTATAAACTGCAAATATGGTTTTTAGGAAAAGTTAGTAAGAATATAACTTAAGTGTATATAGAACTAGGTATTATAAAAATACTGTAAATTTGTATGGCCTAGGGACCACTTACAAAAATAAGCTTTATTTTTCAACACTAGCTTTATGTATTTCTATCAATTAAGATGCATTTTAGCTTTACTTTACTTTAGCTTTTCCCCAAAAAATTCTTATAGTTGAAATTTTAGTGAGAATACATATTTAGCACACATGCAATTTATTTGTCTGGAACCTGGGAGCCAAAGAGCCTCATAAACTCTTGGGCTTGGCTTCTATTGGTTGTATAGTGGACATTCAATGCATTTTAAGTGCATAATCTCAGATATAAAATAAAACATAAAAGGAAAATTGTTATTTATCCGCATTGATTTTCCTTTAAAGTGTGCATGAGGAAATAAATAACAACAAAGCACCAGGAATAATATTTCCAAATCGACACAACCTCTTAGAGACTTTCATTGTCTTCGTCCTCACATATGGCCTTATACATCCCGAAATTAGTATTTGATTATTGGACCTGTCTGTGTTATTTCATCCAGTGATGATAAAACTTTTTATCATCACTATTGAAAATGCAATATTAAAAGAGAAAATTTTTGCACATTGATTAAATCATTCAAAGCATGTGCAGAAAGCTTTATGGAAAATTCCAAAATTTGCTTAATGAGTCAAAAGTTGCCTCAGAATAAAAACTATAGAATTTCAAATGCTTTTTCTACACTTTATTTTAGAACCATTTAGTATTTCTAAATAGTAGTACAAAATTTCCATATATAATATGGTCTAATTTCTCAGGAGATATGCTTATACATATTTTTTTTCCTTTTCTTTTCTTTATTGTTAAAAGAAAAATTTACACTTCCTCTCCTTGTCCCAGGCCCTCCCACTACCCCACTACCCCACCTCCCTTCCCCTGCTTCCTTAAGAGGGGGCAGGATACCCTGTCCTATGGGAAGCCCAAGGCCCTCCCCCCTCCATCCCGGTCTAAGAAGGTGTGCATCCATATAGAATAGGTTCCCAAAAAGCCAATACATGCAGAAGAGATAGGTCCCGGTGCCATTATCGTTGGCTTCTCAGTCAGTCCCCATTGTTAGCATATTCTTAAAAGTGTTATTTACCCCCTCTCAGTAACTTTTTCTCCTCTCTATTATTGTTAAACTGAACCTTTAGATCAAATAGAAAAATTAACTAAAGGATTAAATTAAAAGTACTATTTTTTGCCTTTGAAATCTAGGTTTTAGGTATTTCATTCTTTTCATGCATTATTCATTACTTGATTAGGAAGAGGTAATTTGAGATCTGAAAGCTATGAGATACAAATTTTAATCTGCATAAAGTAGAGAACATGTATTTAACTTCTATCACTGCATTACCTCATATAATGTTATGTATTCTAGTTCCATCTATTTTCTTTCAAATTTTATAGTTTTATTTTTATTTATTACAAGTTATATTTATATATACATTTATTTATTATATTTAGTATAATAAAATTCCACTTTGACTATGTACCATAGTTTCAACATAAGTTCATCTGTAGAGGGCCATTAATGTTTATTCCATTTTCATGATATTGTGATAAAAAATAGTGATAAACATAGAGTACTGTGTTAGAATGTTTATGTCCCTGGAGATACAGCCATAAAATAGACTGTGGTGGAGGACTGACTCCATGGAACACAGGTGGGAAGGGTAGAAAAATACCTGAGCGTTGAAAATAGAAGATTTAGCAATGGAAGTGGTAAACATGCAGAGGAGAAAAGAAGAATGAAGATAAAGGGATTATGTGCACAGTTATTTATGTATTATAAATGAGCAATCACTCTGTTAAGGAGAATACTATTTTAACATTATTCCATGTTCAAGGATTGGATGAGTGAGAGATAAGAGAATTTACATGCAGTCTTCTTAGTATTTGTTCCCAAGGCTTGAATTGAGATTATTGAAGTTAACTGATGATGTCAATAAAATTATCATCAATTAATCAGGATTAATGGTTAAAAGTTTGGGGGATGAAAAATCCCAATTAGAATATATTGTATGTATAATCTACTTCAAGAAAAAATGAAGTTAGAAGCTTATTTTACTTATGTACAGATGCTGATTGAGGATAGATGACACTTTAAGATTTCCAAGGACCTGGCTAGGAAAATGATATCATATTATGGTAAAACTATGACCTCAAATTATGATCAAATTCAAGAAGATAATTTGCAAATCCTAAATTTAAACTAATTTTTATACAATATAAAATTTAGAGACATTGTGAGAATGGAACTTCCAGAAGGTAAATATATTGAGTAATTTCAGCATTGTTTATATGCAGTTAGAACAAATCTATTAAAATGATTCACAGCACATTCAAATCCTTAATTTATAGGTTTTTCTTAATACTATCAAGATATTGCTGCATGAATAGGGTTCCAGAATATTGCATACAGATCTTGTAGTAACAAAATTTTTTCACATGCCTCTTTAGCTACTCTATAATATGTGGTAGGCACAGGAACAAACTTTTAAGTGTACTCACATTCTAAAATCCTTAGCTCCTCTTTGAATAAGATTGCCACTGTGGCTGTGTGCATAAAAGCACTATCACCCAATCTACTGACCTGGGTTTAATCTGTACCTGGTACATGCGGAGAAAAGTTCTTAGCAGATTTTCTCTGACACACATTAGTTCCACAACTAGCTAATTAAGTAGCAAAAATAATTAATCAATTATTTAATCAAGAATCTATAAATTATTTGTGTTTTATGACAAGCAGAAATTAAGATATCCAGTGGAATTATATGTCTCATCATTATTATTTAAAATATGTGAATTTCTGTGTTGCTGGTGTTGTATACAACATAGAATTTTAAACAGGAAAAAGTATGTACAGAACTCATAACTAGAGACAAAGCATGAGAGAAAGATCCAGCAGCCACAACTGGCTTTCAAAACAGGAGATTTTCTATGCTTGAGGAATATGGATACTTTACAAGCCAAAAAGTGGAGTGAATAGCAGTTCCCCTAGATTACCCAGAAAATGTGCAGTCCTGCTAAGAAGTTGATTAGGATGACTAAATTTTCAGCTGCATAATAACAAACAATTTTGCTTTAATGTCCTGAGTGTTGAAATATTCATTGCCATGACAATATAAAACAAATTCACGAGTTTTTGCTTTATTTTTCTTTCTCAGGTAAACAATGACATCTTATATTGAGCTGCCCAGATACCAATATTTGCAGAATCTCCATTACTTTCCTTTTCCACATACATTACAAACCATGTGGCAAATTCCAAAGAATGTTCTACCAAATCATTTACAGACATGACCTCTACTCTAATGACTATGACACGATTTTGTAGACATTCATAAATTCCCGATGAAGTTATTGTAATCATCTGTGGCATGAGAGATCACTTCATTTTTCAGGTTATTGTCAATACTATTTTCTAAACTCCAAAATTTAATCAAAGCATGTCCTTGGATTACAAAAATAAGAGCCAAAAAAGGCAATTGATTATTTCTATAAAACAATGTATAATTTAATGTCTAATGTTGCCTAGAAAATGTTTCAAATCCTTGAGAATCTTTCAAAAAGTGTAAATTGCTTAATATCAGGTGTTCATAGGTGTGTGGATTAATTTGCAGGTCTTCAATTTGATTCCATTGGTCAACGTCTCTGTTTTTATGCCAATACCAAGCTGTTTTAATTTGGTATTGGCATTTCAGGGAGTTATTACTTACATTATCATCATAGCATGGGAATTTGAAGCAAAAGGCAAGTATGATGGTGGAGAATCATCTGAGCACTCACATCTGATCTGCAAGTTGAAGAGAGAGAGAGAGAGAGAGAGAGAGAGAGAGAGAGAAAGAGAGAGAGAGAATTCAAGACTGGGCCTGCAGTAGGCTTTTGAAACATTAAATCTACTCCAGTGTACATCTCCTCTAATAAGGTTACACCTCCAAATCCTTCCTAAACAGTCCACCATCTGGAAATCATCATTCAAATAAATGAACCTACACAAGCCATCCTTATTCAAATCATCATATTTCTCAGGCCTTCTCAGTTAAAAGACAATGAAATAATTAAACTTCATTCAATTAAAATGGAAGACAAAACCATAATATGTCCGTACATATTGAAAGAAATATTTTAACAAATGTTCATAACCATTGAACTTCTAAATAATATTGAATAGAAAAGTGATGTTAGTCAAGAACTCTAATATTAGGACTGGAAATATGGTTGACTTGGGAAAGTGGCTGACACTCATGGTTGATAACTTGAGTTTGGAACACCAGCACTTATGTACATTACCTGAGATGACATCAAGTGCCTATAATCCTATTTCGAAACTTTTACATGCCTGCTCACAGAAGTACACACACATTTAACCAAGAACAAATACAGTATCATGATCTCACACACACACACACACACACACACACACCCCTTACATTATTTCTAATTTGATATTCTTTTCAGATAAACTAAACACCATAAATTTTAGGATTTTCATTTAATTCTTTTTTTTTAATCTGTATATTATATCCTAGATCACATAAATATAATGTGGATATCAACATACATGAGGAATTGTCTCTGAACCCTCATTAATACCAGTCAGAAACAAATTGAAAATCTAGTGAAACAAGATTTTTCATAGTTTAAATAATCAGCATGCTTGGTATACAACTATTTTGTTAATTTTGTGCAAGTTTAATGATTTTTATGCCAAATCAGCTTATTAGACAAAATTGACAATATAAATGAAATAAAATAAGTTTGGACTTGCAAAGAAATTTTGGGAAGATTCTTCATAACAAGAAAATTCATCTTTGGGGGAATGATTGACAAAACTACTGTAAATGATGAGAATATGTCTTAAACAATTTATGTCAAATAAATAAAATATACAGTGTTAAGGAAAGGGAGGCATTACTTCTCTCTGCTGCACATGAAGATAATATGTAACTTCTGGGTACTCTGAGTGGTGCTCATACATATTTTCTTATTACAATCAGATATTTGTATGTAATTATGTAAAAGAGACACATACCACATGGTACCTCCTGAGAAAGTAGATAAAACTGAGGTACAATGAAGCTTTCTTTAGTTTGCAGTCTTTCCTTTATACACGCTTATGTAAGGCTTCATAAATGTTTATGTGTGTTGCAGTCACAGCTAAGAGCACTTCAATTTACAATTTCACATCAATTTTCTAGTTGTACAATCTAATTCCTTATAAGAAAAATATCTTCATGTAATCCTGGTAAGAGTTATTGAATACATTCTGGTAGATTTCCTTTTTTTTGTCTTAGTCTTCAGATTTTTGTGATTTTTTTTTGAAATTTTTGTGAATTTTAAGAAATATGTCTTTGTACCAAATGATAAATTTGAATATGTATTATATTAGTTGTGATCTTTGACTAAACTTTGAAGTCTACTAGGCAATAGAATGATGCCAATAATAATATTTATTGATATTGAAACATAAAAGCAGCACTAGATCTAATACTATCCCTCTGTAGTTTGTATCCTTGTCTCTGACAAAAAGGACAGTGGAAATTTTCCAAGTACAAATGTATTTTTATGAGATATTTAACAGAGTTTTAACCAATCACATAAAAGAACAACATGACAACCCTTTGTTTTTGTTCCATTCTGTTAGCATCAAATGGCTGCAAACACTTACCAGCTGTTTCTGTCGCTGTCACTTGTCTCTTGTGCTTCCTTCTTCTCCTCTGTATTGTTTGGATATTCAAAGGTTTTAGATAATTAATCACACAGAACTGTTTTAAACACGTCTTTGCCCTTAGATGCCTTTCCAATAATTAGCCTCTTTGCAAGTGTTCAGAAATGTAGCGCGTTGTGCATGATCATAAAGTCTTAAAATTCCTTGAGTTTTTTTCTCATGTATATTAACTCAGTCTTTCTTAATTCCCACTGTTGAATAAAACATAGACAGAAGATGGCACTGTTTCTACATTATTTAATATGTTATAAATACTGTGAGTGTTTGTGTGTGTGTGTGTGTATGTGTGTAACAAAGAAATCTCACTATGAACAAGTTTTTGTTTAATTCCACTTCATTGAAAGTGTGGTTCTTCTATAAAGTAAAGGAAAGCAATATGGTCTAAAGCACATTTAAATTACATAGTAGTATATAAATAAATTTAAACATGAAAATATAATGAGTGCAATGTACTTATTTCCAACTGAAATTGCAAGAACAGATCATTCTTGAGCACACTGCCAATTACACATAAACACATCTTGATCATTTTGAGAAAAGAAAATGCCTGGAGTGGTACAAGCACTTATTTGTATATTGTGATTTCTTTGATGTTTAGAAGTGGACTAACTCTCTGTATACATAACATCATTGCAAAACTAAGCTAATGAGAGCTATACTGTTTTGAGGATAAAACAAAAGTATAGTAAGGGTTCAACTGGCAGCCTTTTTAAAATGCTATAGCAGGGGAGTTCTTTTTCTCCATCAGCTGAAGAACTTAAAGAAAGGAAATGGCTCATTGCAATGTAAAAGTGTATTACTTTGGCAAGTGATTCAGCAGAGAAGGGCCTGGAGAACCAGAAGACAGATGAAAGTTAAAAGAGTCATGTTTGCTAGCGCCTCTCAATTGATGACTTTGACCACTCCTGTTTCTATTGGTCTAAAGGTGCCTATGAGTCCATTCAGTATCAAATTCTGGGCCTCTATATCTTTTCATGGCCAGTGAAACAACTGAATTATTTACTAGAGTGGGCACCATAGTCTTATTTGCTCTTTGTGTTGTAACATGTACTGAGAAACCTGTGATATGTGAGGGTGGATGGGTTTAATTGTGAAAACAAATAAAAAATTGCTCTTGTTGAGGGTTGGGTAACTACATGAATCTGAAAATTACTGTTTACAGAGCAAAACCTAGGAAATAAACTCTTTTAACTGGAACTTTTTAGTATCTCTTCTTCCATCCTGAAGTTCCACGGATTAAACAAATATAAAATTTCCAGGACCAAAGTAAAAGATTTTATATAAGCAGTGATATTATCAATATGTTTTATGATGACTAACATTACATCCAGCATTGGAAATGTGACTTAAGGCCTCAGCAAACAAGTTACCATAGGATATTAAACCACTATAAAGTAACGAATCAATGATTTAAAAACTGAACAGACATTGTTCAAGGAGACATGAAAGCTTTCTGATATAGGGAAAAAAGCAATCATTTGTTTTCATTTGGAAAAGAGAACTTGAAATCACAATGAAATCTCAGTACACATTTGAGGAAAAAAACTGTAGAATGAGAAACTATAATGTGTATTAAAAATTATGTAGAGCAAGCAAATCCTTTGTTTTTCTTTATTTAAGAGTAATTTTATATGACATAGTCTGATTACAATGTAAACTATTGGTGAACATAAATATGATAAAAACAGCTGCAATATTCACAATAACTGTTTGAAATAGGTTTAGACATACCTTCACTAATTGAATGAATAAAGGCAATAAGTAGTTTCATCAAGACAAAAATATCACTATTCATTATTAAGAACAGGAAGAAATTTTGCATGATGGATGAATCTTGAAGATATTATGCTGATTGAAATAAACTAGAAAGAGTAAAGATTACTGTATAGCCTCAGTGGTAAGTGAAATTCAAAAGTGTACAATTGAGAAGATTTAGGAAAAAATAGTTGTACCAAGACTGAACTTGAACAGTAGAGAAATATTATAAGTTTAAAAATCTCCAGAAGTATAAACATATCTGCATAGTATAAAAACTTGATTATAATTAAGAACATGTGTCTTTGCAAATTGATGAGAGCACATGCTAAAATTTCTTAGCTTACAAATAATTTATACATATTAAAGTATTAGAAAAACAAATTATCTTAATTTAAGCATTTAATAATGTATGTATTTATCAAATTGTGTTATATGCTATAAACATATTCTTGTCTATCCAAATGGGAATTAAAATTAATAAACTGATAAATTAATGAAGTATGCATTTCTTTTTAAATTCATTAATATTAAAATGTACAGCACACATTTTATCACCTAAAAATTTGCAAAAGACAGAATATGTTACTAAAATCTGTCCAATTAAAAGTCTGTAAGTGACAAAAATATTGATTTAATAGAATAACAGAACCTTGAATGTTTTTTATTCTGG
>JAQHUG010000665.1:100894-130188 GCA_028555095.1 Dicrostonyx torquatus
GCCCACCTAAGGGTTGACCTAACTATAAGCCAGGCAGCTCTTTATTTAACCAATCAAAGCACAGAAATACAGGTGGACCCTCCCACACAAAACCATCTTTTCCTTCAGTTTCCTTGCATATGACATTTTATCATAGCAGTGGAGAAGCTAATACAGAAGTTGTTATGAGATAGTGGGCTATTACAATCAAGAACTTGTGGAAATTTCTTTTTGTAGGAGGGGAAATTATATTTTTGTTGGAATTTTATATTAAAAGAATGGTTGGATGCTGTAAAGAATACAATAAAAACCAGACATAATATCAGCGTGGAAGAGAAAAAACCTGTCAGAAATACAGACTATGGAAGCCAAGTTTAAGAAGTTTCAAAGAGGAAAAATATTAGCAAAGAGGCTAGTTGTCATACCTACAAAATGTTGGAAAAGTATCTTGCTATCTTCTACCCCTATACTAAGAACTTTCATGGGTTAAAGTAAAAGAAAAATGGACTAATTTCTTTGGAAGTAGAAGTTTTTAGGCCACACTACATTCAGACTCAAGCTTGGATATTATCAATAATATTTATTAAGGTCTACAGTAAAAAGAACTAATAGGTCAGGAATATGAAAAAATACAATATGAAATAAAAAGAGAACTAGGAAGCTTAACATTAGAGCCAATACTTGTGCTAACAGAAAAGCTGTAAAGGTAGGATATTAGTGTCCTAAAGTAGAGGTCTGATCTGTGCTAGATTGAAGGAAGGGTGTCCTCAGGCTAACTCCAGCTGTGAACAGCAGTCTAAATCCTTTTCTCCTCCCAGAAAGCACCTGAACAAAGAGCTGCAGTGAATGTAGTTCGAGAGGTCCAGGTCTATCCCAACCTGACACTTTCCAGCATTGTTAATTTTGCATTGCTTTTAGATGCATAGAGGATGCAAGTGTAATGGGGTCTCTAGATTTTTCCTATGATGTTTTAGACAGCAGTAGAAGCCATACAGTGTGGGGCATGATGATTTCCTGTGTGAAAGCCCTGAAGGGTGATTTTTCTTGTTACAAAATGTAGGGTTGCAGTATAGACCTTGATTTGTTCAAAATGTTGAAGCAATACAGCATCTGACATGGAAAGTTTGTATCAGGATTGAAGCAAGGAAAGAGAGAGGGGAAGAGGAAGAGAAGAAGATGGAGAGAGGGAAATTTCCAAAAGTAAAGGGCAATAAAGATGAAAGTGTGATATCCAACTGTCTAAGATCGTTGACACTAAGCGTTGGTGTTGTCTCTGCTGAGTTTCATTTTGTCTGGTGCCGTTATTTCCACACTCTGACTCCCCTCATATCTCTCTTTTGGAATAGTGATGTGAGTTCTGTGTCACTTATTGTTTAAAGTACATACTGTGTGTTTTTTTTTTCTCACAGATTACAACACTGCCTTGAGCCTCAGAAGAGATTTGACTTTTTAATAGCATTGAGATCGTGAAAGGTTATGGGGACTTTCAAAGTTGTAATAAATATATTATTATATTATGACATCATCACGAGGCAATTAGAGGTCAAGGCTTAAAGTGCAGCAATAATAAATACTCTAATATCAGGCATTTGAAAACTTGGTCTTCAATTGGTGGTATTGTTTGTGTGAGTTTAGGTGGCACAGCCTTTCTGGAGTTAGTACATCACTAGAGGCCAGTATTAAGATTTTGAGCCTATGCCTCTTCAATTTTTAAGATGTGACTCCCTGGCTTCCCATAGATTCCTGCATGAGTACTACTTGATGCCATGTGTCTGACTCATTTCCTTATAACTAGAAGACTGATAAGGTCTTCATCTTTAGGTTTCTTTGACTAAAAGTATTTTATCATAGGGAGAGAAAAGTAAAAAACACAAGCAGCTATTTATTTTAAATTAAGCTATTTTGATTATTAAAATTTGCATTAAATTATAAGAGATAACAGAGAAAACTCTGATCTTTATCTAATTATTCCCAGAGAAATAGAATCACAATTTATTCTGCTTTTCTTCTAATTAACAGATTTTTACATTACTATTATTTATTAATTTATATGTACATTAAGTACTGTGTAATTTTGTCACATCTATAACTTGGATGTGAGAAACAACAACAAAAAATTTCTTCAAGGCATAAATTGTAACTAAGCAGCCATAGATGAAAATTGTCATCAAAATGTGAGTAGGGCATTTTCATACCCTTGACCTAAATATGAAAATAGCTTCACCCCCCTCCCAGCTAAACTAAGCTGCAGTTAGGGACAGTTAAGAAGGGAAACATACATTAATGTTGGATTATCTTTTTCATTTAAAGTAAAAATAGTTCTTATTTTGTGAAAAAGGACATTTTCAGATTACACAAATAAGTTATTCGTCAGTTTCCCTGTTTTACCAAAAATGGTTTGCTACTGAATATGACTTTTATTTTTAAATTTTTGTTGTGAAAAGCAACAACCATGACAGGTTTCTCTTTTAATACTTTTCATAGCAATAAAGCACATTATAATCTTACACACTGAAAACCTATTTGACTGAGATTTATAAAACTAATGTTTAATTCTCTTCTCCCAGTGAGCAAATGGCCAGCCTAAATTCTGTCCTCAGACACAATGGAAGGAAAGTGTTGTGAGGACCCAGGGTACAAACAGAGGTTTTCACACAGTAAAATGTCCATGTTTTTAATAAAATTTCTTTAGAATTGTACTTTTCATAGACTCTATTGAAGGCAAAATATCACAGTGGGATTTAATGGCATCAGAGGTTAGTAATAGAAGGAACAATATAAGAAAATAGAAAATAAAATGAAAAGTCTTCCACTCATAAAGTATACCCTTCTCACTGAAGTTACTTTTATGTTTTATATGAAATTGTACTAAAGAAGAAAAGACACCCAAAAGTGTTATTATATTTAACTTAAAATTGAGTGCATTACTTCTGTCTTTACCCAATCAGTCCTGAGTTGATCAAGTATTCTGCAAGTGAAAACAACCTCTGGTATGATCAAGGGACTATTTGTTTCACTTCGCCTTAGGTAGTAGCTTAAAACTAACTACAAGGGTGAAAGTGGAGGGAACAGAAAGGCTTGTAATTGTTACTGGATATCATTGTGATTTAAAGGTTATACATTTTAAGTTATTAACTTGTCAGGTAGGAAGCTTTAAAAGTTACAGATTAAATACAGTGTCCAAAATGTTCGTGCTTTTGTCAACAAAATAAACACAAAAAAATGCATAAGCAGGAGAAGAGTAATGTGTCAAAAGTCTTTAAACAAAAATAAGTAAGTTTAAAATAGTATTGAAAGAGTTAAAAGCCAGGATTCCCACAAAACTCTTTTTGGTGTCTTAGAAACCAATACAACCATAAAATATGTTGAATATTGGGTCTAGACTGTAAAAAGCCATGTCATCTTTTTTTTTTTTTTGCATTTGTGGAATTGCAGAGAAGTGATTAACTCTAACTGAGAGTTTTGGAAAAGATGGCAGACACCTAGGTGGATTTATATGAAACAGAGTGTCTATTAACATGGAGTGCTTCTCAAAGAATGTCACAGTAAAATATTTTCCTTTAATCATTCATTCATTAAAAATAAGAGGAAGCTTCACTAGCAGACTATTAATCTATAGTCAATTTGCATATTCTGCTAAATATATGTAGAAAATCATTTTCCTTCTACTTAAAAATGTCTTGAGCTTAGCATGCTTATGGATAAAACAAGGCCTAGTTCTCATCAGCTTCCAGCATCCATGTTTCTTGATGTGTCCCCTCTGACCACATGCTATCTAAACATATGAAATGGATTGATATGATAAAAACCATTGCAGTACTTCAGAAAACAGGACATAGGGATGGATGAGAACTGATAAGGCAGTCTTCATGATAAGTGGATCTCATGGCCTTAACATACACGATACATCTATTCTAATGAGGCTAAACTGAAATGATGAAAGTAGAAATAAATATTTGAAGATTTTAGTTTTATATTTTGATATGGTTTTATTTTTTGACTAAAATATCTAAGGGCACAGAGTTGTATAAACCAATTAAGCACTTTCCTCATATCAGCTCCTAAGTAACAAATCCTCATACATGCCCAATTTCCCAGCATCGAGACCAATAAATAATAATTTGGGAGTGTATGCCATGAATTATATAGCAGGTGTTGCCCACATTTAGTAGCATGATCTAGGTATGTGTGTAGTTGGCCTGTGGTTATGTGCTATATGAGGCATTTTGTTGTATTCAGTGATGGACAGTGGACTGTTTTCTTTTTCCTTAATTCATAAAAGGGAGAATCTAGATATTAAGTTAAATTGGAAAATAGAGGATAGGGATTAAGAGTTGTCAAGTAGCATGGCCTATAAAAGATGAAAAACTAATGATAATCTTGTTATATTCTGACAATATCAATCACACCCTTTAATTATTGGGCTTTGAATTTGTTGGGATTTCAATTAGCCTGGCAGTGTTTAGTTCTGTAGACTTGCACACATGGATGAAGGTTAAATATAAATTAATATTGTGCTTTGTTCCAAGTGAATAAAAAGGAAAAAGGGAAAGAAAAAAGGGAATCCAGGGTATGTTTATGCATAGCTAAAAATGAAATAAAAAACATCTGAGGGATGAGGACAAGGCATGAGTAGTATGATTAACTTATGAGAATTACAAATCCACTGGGGACAGGTTTCTGGGAGAATATAAATGAAATACAGAAATGAATGAACATAGAACAAAGGCCTGAAGTTAAGAATGATTATAGAGTTAGGAATTTAAGTTAAAATATAAAACATTGACAGTATAAATAATACCACAATGTTCAGTATAAAATTATTTTGACATATTTGTAAAGTTTTTTTTATAAAACCAGGAGATTAAAGTATAGGAGATAATTCCTAAGAACAAGTACAAAAAAAAAGGAAAGTTGGTAAATAGTACCATAAGTACCAAAGGAAAGAAACTTGGGAGGCATTTGGAGCATCAAAAATGAAATATAAATTAATGTAAGTATACTAAGTACCAAATATGAAGTTTAAACACAGGAGATTCAAATTATGATTGATGTTTCTCTCTCTGTCTCTATATTTCAAACGTTAGTTGCAAAGACTTATTTTATCACACACAATCTTGGTTGTATGTAGGAAAATATTGGGAGTTTAAAATCATTTCAATTTTTGTTAAACTTCATATCAAAATTTCATGAGAATATACAAAATCCTAAAGAAGCAAGAGAGGAAAGCTGATGTTCAGAGCTGGAGAGTAGCAACAAACCAACACATTGCAAAAACATAGTAGGCAAAATGCATGTGTAATTATTTACATCTTTTCTACCTTGAAATTTGTTCAAATACTACTAAAAGAGTTCTTTTTGTCTGTGAAAAATATCTAGAGATACTATTCTGACTTATGAATAATAGAAATTTTTAAAATCTGATAACCAAAGGCAAGTGATATTATATTTTATAATATAAATCATGTGGCTTTTACTATCAAAGTTAATATTATTTTGTCCTAATGATGCAACGTGTTAACAATATATTATATAAGTAGTAAGAAGCCATAGGATTCTTTTGAAATATAGAACATTGTCAGTGCAGTAAGAGTTTCTATTTTCGTAGTACATCAGTCTGACTCTTTTGTCCCTTTGTCGTTAGTATTCACAAGAAGTAAAAGTGAATATATAAGTTACTTCATAAAACTGATACTTTCAGTCCTCTATAATTTTTCAGATCTATTTCAATGAAAATCCTTTTATATAGGTAAAAGCAAAGTTTGGGGAAAAATACAAGAGATATTAAGCCTCAGAACCAAAACACATAATTTCCAAGTGCTATTTTATACTGCAGAGAACTGCAGAGCAAGGAGATGGACCATTTCTCAAGCAAGAGTCTATTCTTATCAGACATCCCGGGGTGGATCTGGAAGATGTATGATACCTTTGGAAATGGTTGAATACTCTTTACCTATTCTCTTCTACAGATTGTTTATCACACAAATAATATGGTGACTTTGGTTTTGTTGCAGTAACTGTATCTTTTGATAAGAAATAGTTTATATTCTAAAGTTAGATTACTGCGGCTGACAAATTTTAGCTATGCTTATCTTTTCTGTGCTATTCTCAGTAGCTTTGCCTTGATTATAGGTTACATTTTATCTACATGACTGGCTTGGAATGTGTGTTAGATATGGGTTTATTTGGCCAGTAGCTTTCACTGACATTAATTAATGAATTGTGTGACTCATGACAAGGATTTTTCTCAAATCCATAACAGAACAGTCTTTGACGTCCTCAGAGGCATTGGTTTATTCAAAGTGATATAGATTCTTAGGAAATGAAGTTATCAATAAAAATAAGTGAAGAGGGAAATATAAAGTAAATTATTAATTTGATTTTTTCTTTGTTTTATATTTTCTCTTCATCCTAGAATTATCTTTCTTAGGATATCACTCCAGATCACAACAATGAGATAAAATATGAAAACATACTAACAGGAATATGAATGAGTGGATAGTAGATAGAAATAAGGCATATTTGTTAGAATTTTGACATTAAAACCAGGATAACTATTATTGACTTCTGATCTTTGGCTCAGTCACTACACTAGCTTTGAAAATCTATATACCTTTTATCAGTCTCATTATCTGCAAAACAGGAAAAGATAGATTTTATATGTCATCAGGTATGTTGGAAGAGTCATTACATTAGCATAAATAAAATATAATGCTTATTGAGAAACCAAAGTACTATTTGAATAATAATATATTTGTTAATTACTAAAGCACCATTACTCATTCAATATTAATATGATATATATAAATCTTCATTCAACAAACCAATAAATAGAGAGAAATACCCACACAGGCTAGTCAGCAAGATTTCTTGGTAATGTGTTCACTTTTCCATGTAGTGACTCCTGTTCATTATGTATGACATTCAAAACATTATAAAGACTTTTTTTCTCAGTGTATGTGCTCTATATTCCCATGTACATTGTAACAACTTCTTTTTGAGAAATGGTTTTTATGTGTAATTTTTCTTTTAAGATTATTAATAATTCTATGTAACAAAGTTGTTTATAATATTTTCTACTTAAAATTGCAAAATATAAAACTGACAATAAAGTAATATCATTAATTTATATAAAATATTACACTAACTGAAAAGCATGGTTAGAAAGCCTAAGCTTCCCTTGAGAGTCCAGCTTCTATTACTCGATTTCAAAATACTGAAAACTTGCTTTTATCAGTTGTTAGCCGATGATAATTCTCTAGCTCAGATTTCTTTTACAAGCACAGCCAAATATGTACACAAACCAATGCTTAGTCAATAACATCTCATGCTAGAGCTGACCAAGACTGAACTCATGATAGACTCCTTGAAACATGGCTAGAATCCAGTATTCCCTAACTCAGCAAAGGATATCATTGCCCATCCACCAAACAATTTAGGATCCTGTGTGCATTGTTTTTTTTTCAACTGCAGAGCAATCAATTTCTATGTCTGATTATTTTTCCTTATGAACTCAGAGATTCTCTACTTGAGCATGATTTGGTATCAGTTTTGGTCATTTTATGTTCACTTGCCTGACTCCAGTAACTCAGTAGCTGCTACCTACAAAATCAATTGAACCATTAGGATCCTTAAACATAGGTACATATGTCTCTTATACACTAAGCCAATGTGAAGCTTTCATGGGCATACTTAGCCATCTTTCCTAACTTCAACTTACTTCTTAGGTGCTAATAAAAGCATGTTAGCATTTTGCTAGTAAGTTTTGCTTGTTCTACATCTAAAATATTTACAAGAGGAAAGCAGTTACTCAGGCACTGTAGCTACTAGAAACATTGCTTATATCATCCTTCTCAACAGGTTCTCCAGTTTCCATCTTCTATGAATTTCAGTTCCATTAACCCTTTCCTTTGGCCACTATGAGAGTCTGAGGAGTCAAAATCTCATATTACTCATTTTTCCAAAGTCATTGCTTTCCAGTCAACTTAAGAAGTGTCAAATTAACTTCATCTGATAATTTGTTTTGCATCTGTCTTTTGTACAAACACTTAGCTCTGAGACAGTTGGTGTCTGGATTTATTAGTCTTGCTGACTTGATTTTAACAGCGTCAAGCGTATGATATGTTTTTGTGTAAGTACTTGATGATGAAGATCCAATTGGATATTAATTGATATCTAAATGCCAATGCTATAAGTCAATTTAAATCATAAAGCTTGTTTTATTATTTTGACATAATTCATAATCAATGCTGAAATTCATGAAGTAACTCTTACATTTCCAAGAATAACATGAATGAATATGTATGGAGATTAGGCAGGAACAGGAGTCCTAGACATACATGAATCACTTTAGTTTATTTTTGTTTTTTATTTATTTTCTGCTTTATTGATCAGGAGGAACAGCCTCTTATCAAAAGTAGGAGAGAAAATTGCTGGGTATGACAAAAACCAGAACTGTCTACTGTTTATAACGATGAAAAAACACCTATAAAATGATGTAATCTTTTTAGGGTATGGGATTATAAATTAATCTAAATAGATATTTTTCTTGCTGTAAATTATTATATCATTGTATATATTTGGAAGAGTTGAGTACTTTTGCATTTTTTTATTCTGTTTTTGAAAATATTTTTTCTATTTACTTATTCATTGTTCCTTTTACATCACTCATCTCAATTCCATTCATCTCCCAGTTTCTTTGTATCTGCATTCTGTCTTTGCATGCTCCTCCCCCAAATGAAATAAAATGGCTGCACCCGAAATAACCACGTGACAAACTGGATTCATTTAAACTCTGCCTGGCTTATTATCGTTAGCCTTTTCCCAGCTAGCTCTCATAATTAAACTAACCCATTATAAAAGTCTGTAAGTCACCAAATGGTGACTTACAGGAAAGGGTCTAACCTGCATTCATCTGCGGCGGCGGCTCGTGGCTTCTGCTTCTTCCTTCTTCTCCCCCCAGAACTTCCGTTCTGTCTACTCTGCCCACCCAAGGGTTGTCCTAACTATAAGCCAGGCAGCTCTTTATTTAGCCAATCAAAACACAGAAATACAGGTGGACCCTCCCACAGAAAAAGACCGAAAATGAAAAGAAAAATATCATGGAAGCTGTATTGTGACACTTTGAATTGCATTGTACACTCTTTACTTCCATATATCTTTACTTGTAAGTGTTTGTTGCAAAGAGTTATTAGTCTGGGTCAAGACCTCTGGTTTCTACTACACCATCGATACTGGAACTTCAGACTACTTTTGGATATCCTGTTGTTGACATGTGTCCTGTAGATCTTGTAGCTTTGGATCTGTAGGACCTGCACTATCATGTACTGCAACAGATTGTAGAAGGGGTGGATTTTGGGGTGGGCTTAGTGTTATGTGTTTATTGAGGTTTGATGAGATATTTTAACCAATCCAGTTTTGGAATTTATGTAAAATATTATAGAACAGTAGTAGCTTTCAATTATTTCATTAGCATTTCTTATGAGCCTGATTGAAATGTCCTTTAGCTGATGTGAACATTGTTAGCCTTACTTTGAACACATTGTAGTATTTTTGTGTGTGTGTGTGTGTTTGTGTGTGTGTTGGTGTCTAGGATTCAAACTGCACAGAAAACAATATCTCTACTACTATACTGATTCTCATAAAAAAAAAAAACCAAAGAAGATGAGACCAGAAAGATGAAGTAGCCACAAACAAAATAACATATAAACAATGAGGCTTTACTAAACAGTGCATTACCCCTAACAGCTTTAGAAATACACTTTTTCATGTTGTGTCATTATCTCAAAGACCAAATGTATGACTGTGTTGCATTGAGACTACTGCATTTATTAATTGTTTGCTATCACTATGATTTGGATGGGGTGACAAGAATGATATTTGTGAGCAACAGTCTGTGGAAGAAACAGCTTTTAAGCAATTACTTACTTCAACTACTCAGAAAACCTAACTTCAGTTGTCATGGAATATATGTGAAATTGTATATCAGTGTCATAAGCATGCCAATTTTATTCTCTTCCCATAATTGTCAGCACAGTTACCAGTGTGTTGTTATTATCATCATCCCCTAGCTTATTAAAGTTTAAAAAATCATTTCTGCACCTGAGTTTCATATCACTAGTTATATTAGATGTGTTAAGATTGATAGTAAAGGTGAAAATTCCAAAAGAATAAAATAGTTTCTGTCATTCACTTTTCAAAAAGTATTGTAGACATTACTATACATCCTTTTTTTTCTTACTATAATTTACATAATTCTGGAATGGTCAATTAATGAACCGGCTACATAAACTATAGAAAAATAGACTGCAAGATGTTTTTTGGGTGTGCTATTCTTGATAAGAGTTCTGGAAATAAGCAGAAGAAAATAAGCCTTTAACATATTTTTATTAAATTACTGAGGATGTGATTTTATAGCATTTTATTTTGATCAAAATTCATCCCTATTCTGTCATATTAACCGGTGACACTTGAATTTAGGGGTTTAGTCCACCATAATGCAAGACACTGAAGGGTGTATGTCTGCAATCCAAGGAGACAAGGGCTTTGACTTCAGAAAGTCTCTTGCTACTACCATCAAATGTATGCTGTTGCCATTTTTCTCTGCTATATGGTATGGTGTGAATGGCTGTGGGTCATCCCCTCTTCCATTAATGTAGTGTGATTACTGCATAGAAATATCTTGTTCTACTTAAATTTTTTACCTGTGGATGATTATGAAGATTATTTTCTTTTAAACTGTATTGTTTAATTGAAGCAATAATTTTATAAAATAATAGTGTTAGTTCAAATAGAGTTTTGATGACTTTGATTTCTTAATAAATATATTAAGGGATTTTTATAGAGGTTAGTATAGTGGGAAAATTAATATAAGTAAAAGCAGGATATGGTTTTGCCCTCACTCCTGATAAAGCATGGGCTGGAGAGGACAGAAAATAAAACAAGGAAGTGTCACACAACTATGACCTATCAGTTTCTCTCAAAATGCCATATAGCATATGTCTTTAGTTCATGATTAAGGAAAAAATTGAGTCCCAAATTGAAAAAAAAAGCTTTAAATTATTAATTAAGGTTATTTCAAGATGTTTTCATTATTGGCTTTGAGGTAGATAATCTTATGGAACAATTTAAACTTTAGAAATACATAATTTTAATAGTTGGGTGACAGACTCATTGCAATCAGGAAACAAAGTAATGGGAACCTAGCTATGGTTGACTCTCATACTTACTTGCTAGAATGGATTGGTTATCAAAAGTTACAATGAATTCCTTGCACCCATTTATTCCCTCATCTTTCTTATAAACAGATAAAAATGCTATAGATGAATGGGTATGCATCCTGAAGACTTAAAATAGAGATGACTGATTGTTTTTCATGTATAAAAATTTAGATTTTCTTAAAATGACTCTAAGATACCATTTGACACCTATCAGAATAGCTAAGATTTAAAACACTGATGAAAGTTTATGTTGAAGAGGATGAAGAAAAGGAACATTCCTCCACTGCTGATGGGAATGCAAATTTGTTCAGCCACTTCAGTGGTCCCTGGTTCATAAGCTGGAACCTATTTTCTATGGTGGAATGCCTCACTCAGCCTTGATGCAGAGGGCAGAAGCTTGATCCTACCTCGACTTGATATGCCATGTATTGTTATCATGAGAGTCCTTATGAGGAGTGGATATTCTCTCCTGAGGGAACAGGAAGAGAATAGGGAGGCAAAACTGTTGTTGGTATGTAAAATAAGTTTAAAAACTTAATAAAATGTTTATATTTGTGATATGTATATGTGTATGTGTGTGTGTTTGTGTCTCTCTGTGTGTGTTTGTGTGTGTACATACTCTTGATTGTATGGCCAGTTATTGAAGCTTGTTACACCTACTAGAGGCACATCTTTTTTTTTTTTTTGGTTTTTCGAGACAGGGTTTCTCTGTGGCTTTGGAGCCTGTCCTGGAACTAGCTCTTGTAGACCAGGCTGGTCTCGAACTCACAGAGATCCGCCTGCCTCTGCCTCCCGTGTGCTGGGATTAAAGGCATGCGCCACCACCACCCGGCTCTAGAGGCACATCTTAAAGGAAGCTAATTCCCTGTACTGACAGCTATCAATTATTAATATTTTCTCCAATAGGGATGGGCTTTATACCATGTTGACCAAGGTTGTCTGTCCCTCCTGGTACTGCAGCCATTAACTACCAAAGAAGCACACAGAGGCCTACATTAGTCATAAACTGATTAGCCCATTAGCCCAGTCTTCTTATGAAATAATTCTTAAAACATACATTAGCCCATAATTCTTGTCTCATTTACCCACATGGTTTGATAGATTTTTGGGTGAGGCAGTCACATCTTGCTTCCTCTGTTGCTGGGTCACAACTGCAGACTGTGCTTCCTTCTTTCCAGAATTCTCATTACCCTGCCTCTACTTCCTGCTCAGTCACCCCACCTATACTTCTTGCCTGGCTATTGGCCAATCAACATTTTATTAAAAATAATACAAGAGACAGAATAAAAGACCACTGTACCACAGCAATATCAACCTCCATTCTTCTTCCTTGAATTTTTAAAAACGATTTATATAATTTTTTATTTCATAAGTAATGCTGTCTAGCCTGTATGAATGTTCATATGAGGGTTTTGGATATCTTCATACTGTAAATACAGAAAGTTTGAGCTGCCATGTGGGTGCTGGGAATTGAATCCAAGTCCTCTGGAAGAACAGTCATTGATCTTAATCACTGAACCATCTCTCCAAATCCACCTCCCCTTGCTGGGATTTTTGCATGGCTTAAGTTTTCAAAGACCTGTGTATGCTGTCTTAATCTCTATGAATTCATATGTGCAACATATTCAAATTCATATGTTAAGAGAACATTTTTTCCTTGTAGCTATCCACAAATCTTAAATCTTACATTATTTCTAAATGATCCCTGGGACTTGGGTGGGGGGTCAGGTGATATATATGTCCCATTTAGGGCTGAACATGCTCCTGTCATTTATTTTATGAATCTTTTACAAGTGTGCATGTCAATGGTAGTCATCTTCTATTACTACTACCACCGAAATAAATAAATAAATAAATAAATAAATAAATAAATAAATAAATAAATAAATAAATAAAACAGATTTTCTGGTGAGCTTTGAGAGATGCACCAGTCTATGGGCATAGTGGAAAATTGACAAGGTGTTCTTTTAATGCTCTGTCTTCTTAGCAGAGTAATAAAAGTAGATTCTAGACTAAATTATAGGACTTGCCTAGTAATAAATTATAGGACTTGCCTAGTAATAAGATTTATAAGTTCCAGTAATGAAGTTTTAAGTTCCAGTAGTGAGTTGCAGCTTGTAGAGTGGGCCTTCAATACAATCAGAAAGTGTTCTATGGTTAATTCCATGACCTTTTTCCCACTATTGTACCAGTGGGCATATTTTGCCAGAACGGTCATTTTTGTAGTTCTTGAGTTCACACCTATGTATGACTGATGATTACTTTTCTCTCTGACTAACATACAAAGCACCTTTCAGTACTATGAATGCTATCCAGATGAAATTTCTGGGTCTATTCCAACCTTTATTTTCATATTTTCTAGCTCAAATATATCAATTCTTCAGTAATAGTTTAGTGCCATCTAATTCACAGGGAGTGGTCAATATAAGAGATCATAATATCCTGTATCATTTGAGCATTTTTGGACGTTACTGGTTAGAAACTTCACTAAAGGCAACCCATTCCTGGCATTGGGTTATTTATTATCCCTTAGTTCCTACTGGACGCATTCTTGCCTTGTGCACTGTTTAGTTTTTGTCAACATGACACAATTTAAAGTCATCAGAAAGGCAGGAAGCTCACTTGAGAAAATGTCCTTATGATTGGGCTGTAAGAAAGAAAATAGAACATTTACTTCACCAGTGATTGATGTGGGAGGGCCTAGCCCATTGTGGGTGAGGTCACCCCTGGGCTATTAGTTCTGGGTTCTATAATAAAGCAGGCAGAGAAATCTATGGGGAAAAGCCAGTAAACAATCTCCCCCAACCCCCACCATGGTCTCTGCATCAGCTCCTGCCTCCAGGTTCTTGTCCTGATTGAGTTCCTGCTCTTACTGTTTTTGATGAAGAATTTTATATGGAACTGTGAGTGAAATAAAATCTTTCTTCTCCAGGTTGGATTTGTTCATGGTGTATCTATTTTAACTAAGACATCTTGTTACAGGCTAACTCCATTCAAATTGCTTTTATAAATAAATACATTTATGTTTTTAGGAAAGTTATTGAGTGGTAGCTTTTCACATGAGCTTTAGGGGCTGGAGTTTGGTAGGATGCAGTAAGAGAGACAGATGCTAGAAGGGATAAATAACTTTGACATAACATTCACTTGGCTTTCTCCTCCTGTTTCTCCTACCCCTGTGTCGAAAAAGAAAATAATAATAAAATAAAATTTAAAATACTTTTTAAAAAATATTACTTAATATTTATAAACTATTACCTTAGTAATTAAAGCTGATATAATGCAAAGTAGTCTGTCATGTGATGCTAGAAATTGTAAGACATATGTGAATTTGTGAAAGAAACTTCTTCCAGTCAACTCCCATTCTGTATAGAGAGCCTTTCATTAATCAAAACAACAATTCAAAGATGGGATAACCCTTTCCAAATAAACTTGTTGCTTCCTGATGCCGTCTGGATTTCTACACAAAATGCTTGCGTTTTATTCTGTTCATATTTTTTCATTTTTTCTATGAGAAAATAATGTAAAAAGTCAAACCTTTAATCCCATGATAGGCCAAAAGCTCATTCACTTCTGTTTTTCTTTGGCCATAAGATTTCCCCACTCACTTTCAGAAATAAACAGCTTCAGAATGCAATCTTTATGACTTTAATAGCTTGTGGCATCCACAGCCGCTCTAGGCCAACCCTCACTTTAAAAGTATCTTTATTCAAATTCTTGAGGTTTCTGGACAGAGTTATTCAGGGCTGTCAAGTCTCTACGGAACTTGCTTACCCTTGCCTTAAAATATTTTATTTTTAGCTTGATGCAATTGAACCTTTCATGTCATTCCTCTGAGCAAAGATGTGTATCTAAAATATATTCAATCTAGTATTAGATTGCATTCTTGTTTTGTAAAGTTATAAGACTTCTTTCACTTAAATAAATAAGATTTTTAAGTCCATATTTGCATATGTCATATTGAATTTCATATTCCTATTTCGTTCTGAGAGAGAATGTTGTTATGCAGCCCAGGCTGCTAATGTACACCAACACCGTGTCTCAATTTCCAGAGAGCTGTGATTAAAGACCATGGCCTCTATATAAGATACAAGAACTAATATGGATTATCAATTTGATGAGCTTCAGAAGCACCTAAAACAGTCTCTGAGTGTGTCTTTGTGGCATTTTTCTACATAGTATAATGAAATGGGAAAGCCCACCTTAAATATGACAGCAGCATAGGCTATAGTGTGTGGTTGAATGCAATGGACAGAAGGAATTAAGCCGCAGCAGTCAACTCCTTCATTTTGAGCAACCATGAACTTCTGCCCTGTACTTTTTCAACAATGATATCCTTCCCATTAATCTATGAATCAATATATAACCATTGTCACTTATGTTTTTTTCATGGTGTGTACTTCAGCAGGAAGGAAACAAACAAGGACACCAAGGTTAATACAGTCATTTTCAATTTAATGAAAATATTTGATGGATAAGAGTAGGTAACATGGAAATATTCAATCATATTTTTCTTGGAAGATATTGCTTCTCTGAATAGTAATTTTATGTATAGTGTTATATATGTGCATGCATGTTTGTGTGTTCCATGAATTTGTTTTGCAGTTGCCCATATCCACATGTAAACATATAGAAATCAGAAGAAGATATTGGGTTGTCTTCCTCCATTTCCTGTACCTCACTGCTTTATTACAGGACTGCTTAGTGATCTGGAAATCACTAATTCAATTAGGTGGCCAGTGAACTCCTATTATCTGTTTATCTCCTCTCAGTGATGATATTACAGGTATTTACAGCCATGACCACCTTTGTATGGCATGCACTAGGAATTTATCTCAGGTTTTCATTCTTGTATACGAAATGTTCTTACACACTGATCCATCTCCGCAATCCTGAAAATAATGACTTGTTAATGGGGAACAACAGGATTGGAATGAATTATGTATGAAAATATTGTTAAGGAACAGTCAGTTATAAGATAACATTCACCTGCCATGTACAACTCTTGGAACTTGAAGTATCGGTATGCTTTTTTTAGAAAAAAAAATATTTTCTATTATGGGAGGAATTCGGTGTACTTTAGTATAGGTTGTTCTGGTAGCCAGGGGAAGGTACTGTATCCTCTCAAATTGTAGTAATGGATGACTTTGAGCTTCCAGACATTAAAATGTGAATTGAACTCAGGTGCTCTGAAAGCATATTGAAATGCTCTTAATCTTTGAGTCAACTCTTCAGACCCAAATATTAACTTTCTTCACTGAGATGTAACACAGGAGAAATATGCACATGTGTTTGCTAGACTTTCCATCAAGGGTAAAATATCAAATAACTTACGTAAATTTTCTTGTCAATACATGTTAAGTTCACATTTTTATACATTTTAGATTAAACTTGCTACATTTTAATTAATCCAAAATTTAATTTTGTATTTTATATTGTGACCACCAAAATTCAGAGCGTGTTGTTGTAGCTCATGTTTATCACACTCACAAATTGTGTAGGACAAGGATGTCAAACTAGTAAAATGTAATATTTGTCAAAGGAAAGCTAACTATAATCTTTGTTCTGTCCATGTAAAAAAGATAATGATAGATGCATTCACATTTGCATGCAGATACTATTATAGACTGAGGTGATTATATCTAAAAATTTAACCTCCTATATTATGGTATGATAAGGAGTTTTTGGAAAATAATTGGGAGTCATGAATTCATGTATTAGGGTAAATATTCCTGTAAGAAGTAACCTGAAAAGCTGCAGGATTGAATTCAATATTGCAATAACAGGCTAGAGAGATAGATAGTTTAAGAGTTAAGAAAATCTTTATTGCTCTTGTTAAGCACATAGGTTTGGGTCCCAAAATTGACATAGTGACTAATGTTTTATAAGTCCATTTCCAAAGAACCCAATGCTCTTCTCTACGCTCTGCAGACATTGTACTTGTATAGTAAATGACCATACCCTCAGAAAAATATCATAATCATTAAATAAGAATAAATAAATATTGAAAAATATTTAATTATGTTGAATTCCCCAAGAGGAGACAGATGGATAGAATGAAACATACTTGTTGAAAAAATAGATGAAAGAATAGAGAAGGGCAGTACATTAAAGAGGCCATGCTGTAAAATATCTCAAAGTAACTCTAACGAAACAAGTGGAAGACTTGTATAACAAGAACTTTAAATCCTTGAAGAAAGAAATTGAAGAAGACACCAAAAAGTGGAACGACCTCCCATGCTCTTGGGTAGGCAGAATTAATATAGTAAAAATGGCAATCCTAGCTAAAATAATCTACAGATTTAATGCAATGTCCATTAAAATCCCAGAAAATTTCTTCAAAGACCTTAAAAAAACAGTACTCAGTTTCATTTGGAAAAACAACAACAACAACAACAACAAAAAACCAGGATAGCCAAAACAATCCTGGGCAATAAAAGAACTTTATTATCTGTTATCTGTTTTTGACCTGAGGATATTTCACACTTATTTGTAAAGGTTATATTGAATTTGACTGTTCAAGTGAATTTTAAATAGATTATTAATTAATTCTTTGTTTGTTCATATCATTTTGACCAGTTTCAAATATTTATAAGGGACTAATCTAAATTTAAATGATAAATAAAAAGAAATTATTATACTTATTTTCTTCAGCAATTACAATTATTCTAATAAGATTTTATGAAGGTAATTAAGTAATTTAGAAATATTTGTTTCTGAAACGTAATCTATTAACATGTATTGATTACTTCTAGAAATGTATAAAAATTATAATTTTTTATTATTTGGAAATAAATCTCATCATCTTTAACATAAAATCATACCCCTTTTGCATTTAATAAAAAAACAAACAACATGAGATTATATGTCAACTACATTTTCATTAAATATAACTAGTCATCAGCCTGTTTTATCCACTTACAATAAGATACAGAATAACTCCCAGCACTTCCAGTGCACCACAGGAAAGTTCATTCAGTGGTGCCGTGGGTCATGCTTCTTTTGTTCAAGTTCCAGCAAGTATATGACTGTATTTTTGTCTTTAAAGATGAATTATAGCTGGGCGGTGGTGGTGCACGCCTTTAATCCCAGCATTCGGGAGGCAGAGGCAGGCAGATCTCTGTGAGTTCGAGACCAGCCTCGTCTACAAGAGCTAGTTCCAGGACAGGATCCAAAGCCACAGAGAAACCCTGTCTCGAAAAACAAAAAAAAAAAAACATAAAGATGAATTATGTGGAAAATGACACCAAACAAGAAACAGTTCATCCCATGCATTAGCACTAGTAAAGGTACTTGAGTCCAAGAACAAGGACAGTTAGAAATAGAACAACTCAGGTGAATGACTATATTGGAAGTGTTCAGAATGGCCAGAACAATGTAGCAGAAAGTCACAGCTCATTTAAAGGGTATGGAACACAAAACATAGTGATTTTACAGTATTAATTGTTGGGTGTTTTCAAAATATGTAGGGTGACAGTCACATAATTTGTGAGAGGGCATGTTCTATTACAATTGAAGTATGAAATATTATTCATGTATATTTTAGTGCTTGGACTGTATTTAGTGACACTGGTTTGAAAGGTAATGAAATTATTCATTGTGTTCATATATGGAAATACTGTGTCAGAAGTTGGGGGATATTATCTGGCTCTGTTTCTGGTCTACACTATATTTGCTGACTGGCTACCATGTGAACAAGCTTCCTTATTCTCACACTGTCACTACGGAATGGAACATAACCACCAGAAGAGACTACAGTCCCTCAAATCAGCCAAAATCAGGCCTTAAACCCTTAGGAAGTTTTTGTTAAATATTCTGCCCAAGGATTTAGCAAAACTATAGTAGTACAGATAATTGACTATGACAAGTGAAAGAGTGGCTGTGAAGACTGGGCCTACAATCAAAGAACTCTTAAGACATTCCAGCAGAGCTTAAAGAACCATTCTGAGAGGGGCTTGAAAGACTAGAATGCCAAATACAGGCAATGAGTGTCATGTTCATAAGGATTCTGGGTAAAACACTGACTCCTTTATGAATCATAACGAAGGTCATTTGTGCTACATTCTGGCAGGAATTCTAATTGTGGTTACCTATGTCATGAATATTTGAGTGAAATTGAGTTAAACAGTAATGGGCTGATTAGTTGACTGTAAAATGTTTCAAGAAAGGACAGCAGCCACTCACAATTGTGGTTATTGTTCATTGCCTGTAGCAGGCTTTGCATTCAGAAACAGGCAAAAAAAAAGTGGAGCAGATGCAAAATAGTGCGTGCAAAGAATTTTCAGAAAAATAAATGGTAATTGTAAAGGACACTAGTTTAATTAATGTGTAACTACATGTGGTATAATGGAGTACAAGGAATTAGGACAGTCACTAATCTGATTATAAGGGAAGGCTAGTTCAGGCACCTTCTGCACTATTGCTTAGATTATTAACTGGGGTCATCATTGTGGATCCTGGGAATTTCCCTAGCAACATGTTTCTCCCTAACCCCGTAATGGCTCTCTCTATCAAGATATCACTTTCATTACTCACAATCTCTGACCTTTCCTTAATTTAGCCATGACTGAGAAAACCAGATTCTTGTCTGACATTTGGGGAGCCTGCATGGGACCGAACGAGGCCCTCTGAATGTGGGTAACAGATATGGAGCTCTATTTGTTGGGGGAAATGTAGGCAGTAGAACTAAGGCTTATCCTGGGTGAATAAACTTTTTGGAGCCCATTCCCTCTGTTGGGATACCATGCTCAGCCTTGACGCAGTGGGGAGGGTCTTGGTCCTGTCTCAACTTGGCATGCTAGACTTTGTTGATTCCCAGAGGGAGGCCTTACCCACTTTGAGGAGTGGATGGAGGTGGGAAGGATGAAAAGTCGGGTGGTGAAGGGGAAGGAGGAGGAACTGGGGTTGTTATGTAAAAATGAAAAAATAAATTAAAAGATCCAAAGAGATCAATGTGTAGAGCATCTGTACCATCACTATTCTGTTCTCTGCCTACATTGTAGCTGCCTTTATAGCTTAATTTGATCATTTCAGATGCCAAATATTTTAACATGTTCCAAGTTAGTGAAACATATACCACTTACACAAATCTGGGAGAATCAGATATTTTCTAATAAATTGTAGAAGCTAGACTTGAATACAATTTGTTCCTTAAAATAATTTGAGAACACATTGTATTTGGATTTATTGATAAAATGGACTAGCTTCACTTTTACAGTCCTCTGGTTTTCTTCTGTCCTTTCTATTTCTATGATCCCAAACAACTTCAGGAAGAAAGTGTTTATTTAAATTTGAAACTCTGTAATAGCAGTCTGTTACAGAACAATACAGAACAAACATGGCAGTAGAACCTGGAAAAGAGGTTATAGCAGAAGAGTTCTCACTGACTTGCCCTTTATGGTTTATTCAGTCAACATTTTACACATCACAGGATCAACTGCCCAGGGTGGAATTGCCAAACTTGTACCAAATTGACAAATAACTGACCAGTACATCAAAGAAGGTGTAAAAATTTCCAAAAAATAGGGGATACTAATGTCAAAATAAATCTGTGATTTTACAAGCTTTCCAAAATAGTAGCTTGGATGAAAAATAATTCATATTACCTTGTATTCTCCTATTATATTATACTAACCAAACATACATATTTTTGTAATCTCATGAATCTGGTTATTTGCTTTAGCACATTTTCTTTAATGAAATGTAGTATAGTGGCAGCTAGTTAGTTTCTGGCCACTTAAGCCTAAATAATCACACAGATACTGTGTTAATTAAATCACTGCTTGGCCCATTAGCTCTAGGTGTTTATAAGATAACTCTTACATCTAAATTTAACCCATTTCTATTAATCTGTGTATTGCCATATGGCTGTGGCTTACTAGCCCTTTTTCCTCCCAACATTCAGCTTAGTTTTTCCTACATAGCTAAGTTCTGCCCAGCTATAGGTCAAAAGCAGTTTCTTTATTCATTAATGGTAAACACAACATACAGAGGAAAATTCCACTTCATCTCCTCTTTTCTGTTTAAATAAAAAGGAACATTTTAATTTTAACAAGGTGAAATTACATATAACAAGCCAGGTATCAACCAAGAATTATAGTTACAATATTTTTATCTACTTTATTTTTTATCCTAAGGAAAATTATAACTATAAATTCTTCAACTCCATCAAAGACTTCAAAAGGATATAATATTACCTAAGTACACAGGAAGTGCATTTTAAACAACTTCCAAAACTATAGAATTGACAGAGGCTTCTCACTGCCTGAAAAGTCACCCAAAGATTTTCTGTACCATTGGGGCATCCATCATCAGCCTACAGGCCCATAGTATCCAGCAGACTTTTCCATGAAGCAGAAAATTTCAAAGATAGTCTCACCTATATTGGCAGTTTGTCAGTCACTTTCTTCTGTGTTGTGCAGAATGCCTGGCAGACTTTTTCATGAGGCAGGAACCTTGAAGGATCATCTCATCTTTAGTCAATTTCAGCAGTTATTTCTCTGTTGGTCCAGCGTGTCCCATGAAGCAGTCCAGCCAGAACAGTTTCCTACTAAAATGGCTAGCAAACTCCCTAAAGAGCTTCTTCAATGCCCGTCTTCCTGTGAAGCAAATTGGTGCTGCCAGGAGCAGATGTGTTTCATTTTCATGAAAAGTCCTAAGTTATTAAACTTTTTAAATGCTATATTCTGAAGGTCTCTGAAAGATGTGAAGAATAACTATCTGATTTAAATATATCTCTCTATATATAGAAACCTAACTAATATACAAGTTTGAATATTATAGATGATTATTTAATTGCCTATGCTTCTTAATTACACATCACATTTTTAAATGAAATGCACAATCACAAAACCTTAATCAAGAGCAGAAATTATATATATATATATAATACAAATATACAAATATATATATATATATATATATATATATATATACAAATATACACACAGTATAACAAAATTGACCTTAAATTTGTATCAATAAACCAAAATCCAAACAAATGCAAATCACATTTATATATGATATTTGGGAATATGGACATAGTTCTGTCCAAACATCTTCCTGCTTTTTATTGGGTGACATAAATTTTGAGGAGTGTTTAAGGCAGCCTTTATGGGTGTCTTGGTCCATCAAACCACAGTAGTCTGTAAGGATTCCACAGGTTCTCATCCTCTATGAAAACAAAAGAAGAATATCCTTCCAAAAGCAACATATCCTTAGTTCCATATTTTGAAATGAAGATACCTTTAAGATATATATGTTGGTTTAGTTTAGCAGCCCATACAATGAAATGTCTCTCTGTACCTAGCTCTTTCATAGTCAAAAAACCAAAGAAAACACAGTAATATACATGATCCAGACACTCTGTATGTATTTCATCTTTATGCAGCTTGTTTTTACTCTCTTACATTTTAATATTTATATTATTATTTTTACTCCTTTAGTCTATGACTGTCTATACTCTCTTTTTAAAGACTTTACGTGTTTAAAAAAAACATTCTATATTCTTTTTTAAATTCACTATACTCTTTATATTCTCTCTTCCAAACCTACATACATGTATCCAACACTGTGACCCATTAAGACATATTTTATATCTGAATCTGTCCTACTGTGTATCTGTAATTCTTTACTGTCCAGGAGCACTTCTTAAAATGCTAAACGCTTCTTTAAAACTTAAGCTGTGGCATTATTAGGGTATATATGGTACTATCTACTTGCTCTGCACATTCCATCATGGTGGAAGTTCATTCACTGTCCCTGGAAGCCATGCACTTTGCCCCAGTTTCAAGTATGCAGCAGGTCTGTGTCGAGCCATTAAACAATTGTAGCACTCTGCTCACCAAACCCATTTAAATGCTTGATAGCTGAACCTTCAGGAAGAGTCAGAGTTCATGCTGCTAGCACAGACCCAAAATCCAGCATTTCATAACACACAGCTTTTTTTTTTCTTTTGCTACTACTGAATCAGGAAATTTTCTCTTAAATGAGCCATACCTCTGCTTGCTTCTAACAAAAAGAACCCACCCAAGAAAATGCCACTACCAAACCATGCTTAATTTTGTTCTTTTGTGTCTAGGATTCCTTTTTAAGCTTTCTCAGGTTTTAAGTGGATTTCAGTTGGTCACATGGGCACCAATTTTTTAGATGGAGGCTGTTAGTTAGTTCCTGACCACTTAACCCTGAAATAACTACACAGATAGTGCATTAATTAAATCATTGTTTAGCCCATTAGCTCCAGCTTTCTTATTGAATAACTCTTACATCTGAATTTAACCAATTTCTATTAGTCTGTGTATCACCACAAGGCTGTGGTTTACCACCTAAAGTTCTGGCTTCTCTCTCTCTCCAGTGGGGGTTGCATGGCTTCTCTCTGACTCTGCCCTTCTTCCTTCCAGCATTCATATTAGTTTTCCCCACAAAACTAAGCTATGTGCTGCTATAGGTCCACAGCAGTTTCTTTATTCATTAATGGTAAGCAAAGCATACAGATGAAAATCCCACATCGATGAAAGACCATTGATTTCAAATAACTTATTTTCAAGGTAGCCCATCCACAAACCTTTTATGATATTGTTTTTCACCCAGGAGACACAACCAACCAGGCTCATCTCTAGCATTGAAACAGAATATAAACTACAGTTTCTCTTTCCCCCTTTTCATGACTCCTGTGGATCCTACAGATCAGCCTTTGTGACCTCCCAGAAATCAGCACCTAGACCTGTAATCACCGCAAAATCAAATGTCTATATGAGAGCATAAAAACACAGTGAAAAACAGACAGCGTTGTATGTCTGCACTAGCACTAAGCTGTTCTACTACAACAGGCCCTAAACATTCCAACATGGCTGAAACACAAGAAAAATAGCTTAAAACCACCCATATTAGGATGATAAAGTTTATTAAGGAGAATTGCTATATCAGAGATGTTGGGATGGTGCAAGAAATCCATGGAAAAAGAGGACTCCCCAAAAATATAGCCCATAGAATTACTTAAGCGGGGCTCATATGTGTTCACAAATACAGTGGAAGCATGCAATGGTCATGCAGGAGTCTGCAGCAGATACTTTTCCAAGTTATTTGTTATCTTGTTTCTGTGGGACTCCTAACTGTTGGATCACCTGTGTGTTTTCTTAGTTTGAATGCTTTTAAGATACTTTTCATCTTGTTGGGTTGCCTGGAAAATCTTGCTGTGAACACTTTTAACTTACCTTGCTGTATGTTGTTTTTTCATTTTTGTTTGTTGTCTCTTGAAAGCCTTTTTTTTGAAAAGGGATATGGAGAGGAAGTGGATCCAGAGAAGAAGGGAGTTGTGGGGGTAAGCTGGGAGAACTGAAGGGAAGGAAAATGATTGGGATGTTCTATATAAGAGAAGAATCTATTTTCCATTTAAAAAAGAAATTTAGTATATTAATACTATACTTTGTCTTTTGTCACAAAAGTCTTTCTAAAATATAATTTTTAAGACAAAATACCTTATTTTCTCTTTATCTCCTGACATGTTTATCAGATTCTAGTATTTGAACTCTAAAATGGTTCCTTAGTCTGATTAGTTATTTTTCACCATTCTCACATTTATCTCATTAGCACATTTATATTTTATTTCCCGTATATGCAATTTCCCAACATACACCAGTATTTGATTCAGTTTTGCTTCTTCATGTAAGAGAGTCAGTTAACTTCTTAATTCAAAGAATCTGAATTTTCCTCAGCTTACATTTTCTCCTAGTTTTTCATCTATTATCTCTCTTTTCTACAGCATTATTATTATTTATTATTAGTATTATTTTCTCAAAGTGAAATTTATTTGGCCTCAGTTGTGATATTTGATTTTTCCCAAATCTATAATCAAGTTACAGTTTTTATATAATGTTAAAGTTATATAAACATGTACATTAACACATTAAGTATAATAATGTTTCTCTTTTTGATTTAATTTATTATACAAAATATATTAAATGTTATATTAATTATACTTAAAATATTAAATGATGCCAGGTTTTCAATTGAATGATAAATTATCAAAAATAATAAAATAGTTATGACTAGATTGTCCCTCTTTTTAAAAATATGCCAATATTCCAACTTCTTGATAATCAGCCAGTATGTCATTTACAAGAAAATTTTGTTTTACTATTTTAAATTATTCTTCACTCAAATAGTCACAAAATTCAGTTCCTGTGTTCAAAATCCACTGCTAACAGAAATGGTGGCACATCAATGATTTCATTTTTGTGCTTGAGTTGAAATCAATTGAAGCATACCATAGAGCTGTTTTCATATACCTGAGATGATTTTTTTCTATGTAGGAAAATGCTAGCCTGTTCATAGTTTTTGTTTCATAATTGAAGAAGGGAGTGGAGAATTTTTAAGAGAATATATGTTTTCATTACAAACTAAAATTCCCTATCTGAAATGTGAGACAGAGAAATAAGGTTTAGATATATGTAAAAACAACAAGCATATTACTTCTAAAAGAAAATTATCCTTCTTGTGGGATCTGCACTTCATGAGCAGAAAGTTAAACTATTGAAGATAGTAAATTGTGGTTCTGTTTATGCCCAGTCATATTGGATGAGAGAATTCAGAACTCTGGACACAATAATTTCTAAGAATCATAAAGCAAAAAAAAGTCAATAGTGAAAGAGTAGACTCATAATTTGCTACATCATATTCTTTTGTGGTAACTTACCATATCTGATTTATTTCTTTTTCACTTTAAATTGCATGGTCCTGATAAGCAATTTTCTTAATTAGTCAGAAGCATTCTGCCACAGGGTCTTGTGTAGTCAGCACCCGCAAAAGAAAAATAGGAGATTGGGGGCTGAAAGAGTAATTTGTAGAACACTTGGGACCTGGAAACTAGGACATAGTCAAACTTGCTTCACAGTTTGTCTTAGACAAAACCAGAGGGAGGGAAGAAGCTGTAAAATGTTAAACAATAGAATTTAAAAATGCAGACATTAATAATGAGAATAGACTATTTTCAAAGAGATTTAAGAGCAATCTTAGAAAGAATATGAAAAGACCATATTTTTCCTTTCCAAGACTAAAAACAACCAGAGGAGGATCCATTTCACTAATGGGGAAATTTTATTATCTGCTTTTATAAGTAGTTATTATTTTCCATTAATGACATGGGAAATGAATTGTAAAATGGTTCATTTTTCATTAATCAAAAATATTAAAATTTTCACTGTTAATATAGAAGATAATGTTTGAACAGTTTGAGCATTAAGAGTACCCTCATAGATGAATTTCAATGAAAGGTCTCAAGGACAGAGAGACAGATTAGTGGGTAAGAGAATTTGGAGTTTCCTGTTCCTCTAGTGATTGCCCAGCGCTACTGTTTTTGATTGCCCACTGCCCATAACTTCTGTTTAGATTATTCCTCATTAGTCCTTGTCTTTTTCCAGCTTTGAAGATTACCTATACAACATAGCAACATACATAATCTAAATGAAATACATAGAAGCATACACACAGGCAAATAAAATAAAACAAATTTTTAATTTTGAAATGGCCCCAAATAGAAAACTTTTCTAAAGTGTTAATTTTTACAAAAGATAGGACTTTTTATTATCATTTTGTAACTAATACTCATTTGTTAACTAATAACTAAAATCTACTTTTATTCATTTTGAGGAATTAGACTCAAATTGTGAGTGGTAAATTTTTCATATATTGTCAAGTATTTTTAATCATAAAATGCTAAAAATAAGCCTTAATAAAAACACATTTAATTGAGGAGAAGCTATTAATTAACAACAAAATCAACTGGAGCAAAATTGTTTTCTATAATTTCTTTGAAGAACATGTTTTGAAAACATCACATATGAAAGAAAAAAGATTGATATATAAAAGGAATTCCCTTTTCAGTTCATTGTAAAAATTAAAAAAAAAATACCCTAAGGGTTTCAGGTAGAGAAAAATAATGCTGATGCCAATACTATAAAAAAGTCCAAATCCCTGTAGAAACAAGAAGGACATATATTTGCACAATATTTGTGTAATGATTCTAGACTACATTCCTTGAGTCCTTCAATGAAATCTACAACACTGGATATATTCTGTATCATTGACAAGATTTGGAAAGGGTTCATGTGTGATAATAATTTTCAGTCAAGACTCTACATACTTATCAGTGAAACGTACTTTACCATTATACAGCCAAGATACAAAATAATCACAAAAAGATTAGAGACTTCTGAAGTTAATTTTGAATTCGGCCTTGTTTATAGCTACCTTGCAGTGCAGCCACCTATGGCCAAAGGGTGGACTTGCCTGGATCCAGTGGCTATATCATTTCAGTATTTATCAAATAGAGAATATGTATATAGTCTCCTAAATTTATCTTTTTGTTTTTATTTAGTAGTATTTTTTAAAAAATATTGTTAATTTCTCTAAAAATGATGGCAGTCTTTCTCACCCTGTATGTGTGTGTGTGTGTGTGTGTGTGTGTGTGTGTGTGTGTGTGTGTGCAGTCACACATCGACATGTGTACTGTTTTGCAAGTTTGGATATTAGAATACCATTCATAGGCATCTTCTCTCTTCTGCTGTGTGGATTTCAGGGATTGGCTGATGTCATCTGGCCTGGTGAAAGAAGCTTCATCCACTGACACAACATCTTGCTATTCTCGTTAAGATTTAAAGAAGCTGTAATTTATTTGAAAAGTGTAATAAAAATATTTACCAAATTGGACAAACACTCATTGATATTCCTGAATCCATGTGAAAATGAAAATGTTAAAAAGAATGTAACATTTGTGATGAAATATAGAGGAGTCAGGGTCATAGCAAATGGTGTAGAACAAAATTTGCAGATTAAAATGGTTTTGATATACTTCATTTAAAAAAGAAAATAATGGATGTTCTTTTATTATATTCTTACAAAGTATTCTAAGAAGTAAGTAGGACAACAAATATTTCAGAATTCCATAAGAATGTTACCAAGAAAAGTGTGTTGGTGGCTTTATAATGGATCCTAAATACAAACAAGCATATTCACACAAGGTGATTCTTTGAAGGTATAAAATTAAATAAATAAAACCAAAGGAAATAAAAATCAACACCATTTGTACTGTTTATTTGCAGATGATATGATATTAAGATAAATGACAAAAAATTCTACCATGGAACTCCTACAGCCGATAAATACCTTCATAATGTGGCAGAATACAAGATCAATGAAAAAAAAATCAGTACTCTTTTCTATACAAATTATAAAGAAGCTGAGGAAGAAATCAGAGAAATATCACCATTCACAATAGCCACAAATAACATAAAATATCTTGGGGCAACACTACCCAAAGAAGTAAAGACCTGTTTAACAAGAACTTTAAGTTTTTGATGAAAGAAATTGAAGAAGATACCTGAAAATTGAAAAATCTTCCATTCTCTTTGACGGCAGGATCAACATAATAAAAATGCAATCTATAGATTCAATGCAATCTCCATCACTATCCCAACACAATTCTTCACGAATCTTGAAAGAACACAATCGACTTTATATGGAAAAACAAGAAAACCAGGATAGCCAAACAATCCTTTAAAATAAAGGAGCTTTCTGAGGCATTACCATCACTGACATCAAACTCTATTATGGAGCTACAGTAATGAAAACCACTGGGTATTTGGGTATTGGCATAAAAAGACAGGTTGACCAATGGAATCAAATCAAAGACCCATATATTTAATCCATATACCAATGAACACTTGTTTTTTGACAAAGAAGCTAAAATTTTACAAAGGAAAATAGAAAGCATTGTCAACATATGGTGCTGGTATAACTGAATGTTAATATATAGAAGAATGCAACTAGATCCATATCTATTCCCAGACACAAAACTAAAGTTCAGATGGATGTAAGACCTCATTATAAATGTGACCACACTAAACCTGATGGAAGAGAAATAGGGGAAGCAACCTTCAATGCATGGACACAGAAGACAACTTCATAAAAATTGTACCAGTAGCACAGACACTGAGAGCAACAATAAATAAATGGACCCCCTAAAACTGAGAAGCTTCTGTAAAGCGAAACCCACAGTCAAAAAAGAAAACAAAAAAGAAGCCCATTGAATGGAACAAGATCTTC
>JAQHUG010000665.1:140915-163923 GCA_028555095.1 Dicrostonyx torquatus
TTTTTTCTCATTTTATATGCTTTGAAATATCAGAGAAATGTGATTCATATAGGTTGTCCATAGATGTCAGGAAATTACTGACAATTAATAGAATGTGGGGGATATTTCCATAGAGGAATAACAGGAGTAGTTCAAAACAGTAGGTCATGGGGTTCTGGCTAGAGAATTGAATACAGTGAGGGATAACTAACACTAAAGACCTTCTGTAAAATTACCTTTCTTTCCTTTATTTATTTAATTTTTTTGACTATAAGGAAAATTTAGAGAACAAAGGCCATTCTTTGTTAGGACATCTTATATGTATCGTACCAAGAGGCCTAGTGTACACTGTTGTTTCCATCATACTCCACTAATTCATAGATTTTGGAATACACAACATAACATTAAATTTCAAAAGACTTTGTGAAATTCTATAGAAATCTTAGGTAAGAGATGCTTTCTATGTATGCTACTGGCACCAAATTCTTTTTAATTTCTTTCCAAAACTAAAATTTACTGACAACAATAAAGATATCAAGAAATGACAAATTTATTAATCATAACTTTACTAGGATATTTATTCCACAAGAGTCAAATGTAAAAAGTGAAAAATAATGTTAGTGCTCAAAAGAATACTACAGATATGTAAGGAAGCTATGATGAGTTCAAATAGTCTCTAATTTTATGTTAAAGTCAGTGATTTAATTCATACTATATTTTATAAAAAAATATTTTAGAAAGATAATTTTAGGCATTTAGATACTGTTAATTTTAGAAAAAAATATTATTAAGAAACCATATCAGCCACATCTCTAAAAATCTAGTACTTGAATTATACAATTAGGCAATCTTAAGGAAAGCAAGGGTCGATTATGATTTGGTAAAACGTTCTACTTTTAGGAAAAGAGTATTTTGTTAAAGATCTAAGATTTCGTAAACTTCAAAAAAGTTATGAGAATGTTGTTAAAACACTACATGAGTCCTTGATGTATAATGATGAAAGGATACAGCTGTAGAGGCAAGGCCTCTGGTGTCATTTAGTTTGAATTTCTACAGGTAATAATTATCAATTCTGTGTCATTTGTAATTAAATTCAAAGACCACTGGGAGTCATATTCTGCTTAATTAGAAGCTGGAGAAATGGAGCGTAGGAAATGAGATCACCTGGATCACCTAGATGGACTGAGAAGATAGGATGGTAAGAGCCTCCCATTCTACTATGCTTGCCCTGTTCTCATTCCACCTGCTGACTGAGATTTAGAAATTGTAATGCTCAAACTTAAAACTCTGTTCTATATCATTCTGGAAAATTAATGTTTCTACCATTTAAAAGCATCTAAAGGGTTGAATAAACTGTCTGTCACATGGATGTAAATAAATTTGATTTTTGAGAAAGTTAAGGAAATAGAAGCTGTTATAGAATCTAACATTATAAGCTATCAGTCCTGACTAAATCGTTTGTCAGCATATAATCATTGTAATCATTATCATGAAGTTACATTAGCCTTGAATTCTTTGAAAGTTTATAAATATTTTGCCATTGGCAATTTACAACATCTAGTACTGCCAATGTTGTCGGAACGATTGTCCAGAGTCTTCCCTTCTTCTGTTTAATAGGATGCTCATAAATATCATCTGTTAAAATTATGCTTATATGTTTGCAAGAAATATATTTACAATATCCAAAATCTGCTTAATTTGATTGCAGTAGTCATGTTAATAGGAGTATTTACACAGCAAAGAAAAGAAATAAAATAGGCTCAACCTTCTATGTCTGTTTCCATTAACATAACGAAGATAAAGTGCCTACTGCAACTAAAGGTCCGAGGAAAAATGAAACACTCAGGCACTGATGGAACCAATGTCTTATATCATTTTAATAGCATCTTATTTGTCCAGTCTTATTTTTTTCCTCTCATAATTCCTGACACTAATTTTGTACTCAGTCTTGTATTGACAGTTCCCAGTCTATCTAGCCTAAAATAATCTGTGGAATGGGAGATCCCCCTATTACCACATCCCACAGTCATGTGTTTTCAGCCATCTTATGTACATTGCTGTATCAAGCACTGCACAGAAGAAAGTTGGTGAACAGTTTTCATTTAGCTAAAAGTTGTTAAACTTAGCTAAAAGGAACAGTGCAAGATTTCTAAAGAGGAAATATTATTCCACACTCAGCTTATTGTTTCGAAAATTTTCAGCTACCTTAACTTATTAACATTGTCAATTTATTTTCCCCTTACATAATAAGTGATGATTCTGGAACCATTAAGAAAAAGAACTAACATTAATTTTATATTTTGCCAGGTTCAGGCTTCACTTCAAACACAAAAGATGAGCTGTGTATAGTTTGAAGTCATCATGATGGAGTGAGGAATGAGTATTTGTAAGAGTTAAGGCTTTTACAAGGTTCTCATTTTCATTGACTTCAATGAATTACACTGAAAATCTTTCCTTTCTTTGTTCTTATTCTTCATTATTGCACCTGCACTTCATTAGACTTGCTTTTCTGGTGTGCAATACTGTTACTCAATTTCAACCTTCATAATCCTTAATCACTTTTAATCTCAATTCCAGGTCACTTGTTTTCTGTGACGTCCAACTGTGAAAATTAGCAATAGGCCATGATAATCAAAACAAGAAATTAAACCAAGCAGCAGGAGAATATTTTGCAATGCTGTGGTGTAAAGAGTCCCAGCTGTATGAGATGCTGTCAGGCAATATGAGAGGACAGGAAGGCTCATGCTGACTGAGATTTCTCAATGCAGAATGTCACAATAAAATGAAAGTTCTGTTCTTCCTAAAATTAGCAAAAGGGATACAACAAACTTAGGAAATTATTTTCGAAACACCTGTTTGATAATAGACTTGAATGCAAAATTTGCAAACATCTTTTAATTCAACAGCAAGAGAATAATAATTAAAAGCAGGTAAAAATTGTAAACAATTTGCAAAAGTAAGTATGCAAACAATATATAAGTAAAGAGAGTAACCAGTATTATGAGTAAACACAGATTTAATCAATAAAGGAAAAACAAAAATAGCTAAATTATGAAGCCAGGTATGATGGCACACACTATTAATCTTAGTAGTCAAGAAGCTGAGGAAAGCCATCTCTGTAAGATCTAGGGCAGTTGTGTCTACACAGCTAACAAGTTCCATTCCAGACAATGCCACAAAGTGAAACCGTGTCTCAAGAAATTATGAAAACCACAAAACTTGCATATTAATTCGTAACAAGAAAATTAAGGTAGATTTCTGCCATGTACTTTTCATAAGAATTTTTAATGGTATAACCATTTGGGAAGATGAGTTAGTATCATCTTAGAAAATCGTGGTTATTTATACAATATGCTCCACACAACTGAGAGTTTAAATAATTTATGAAATAATTGAATAACATAAAATTGTTATCTGAATGTTTATGTACACTTTTAACATTATCATAAAAATCATTCAGAAATTACAAAAACATTTGTCTAGTGTCATTGTAGGTCTTATATTTTGTTACACTATCTTCTGAGAATCTCCAGAATAATAGCACTGCACCAGTGAGAACAATAAGCACTTCAACTTGATTCCTAATCCCATTAATTCTGGAAAATTACAGGTGTCTTGCAGAAATATCTGAATTAGAAGCTTGAAAAGAAATATAAAAATAATAACTCATATTTTGTAGCGACAGAGAGAGAAAAAGAACTCAACAGAAAGTGATATGAAAAGTTGTGGGACGTAGGGGTCACAAGTAGAGTTCCAACATTCCACACCGAAATAACTCATGTGGCAGAATACATCAATTTTAACTGAGTAGAAAATAAATATTTATAAGCATGTATTAACATAAGCAAATGCTTCAACATATGTGGGAAAACTGGTAAATTACTCATGCACATAATTCCAAACTATTTGTACAACTTTTATACCCTGCAGGACAACATCAATTCATCCTCAATAATGTTGTCTGCATATAGTGCCTTTTTCCTAACCCAACATTGAAGGCAGTAGGGAGCACTAGAAGTGACACTACAGTGACTAATTCTGACAAAGACTGTGTCACCGAGGTGATCAAAGTTATTCTGAAAAATTATATTATACATGAAAGACATGAAGAGAATTTGAAGGGAGAGAAAGGGTAAACAAAAGAATTGTAGTGTTCCAGGGCAAAGATGAAGATATTATTAATAGAATATATATTACAAACTGTTATCTTATGCATTATGATTTATTGCATTTTTATATCAATTGTATGTACACATTATATTCGCATTACATATATAATTCATATGCTTTGTATTTCTTATATATATTAGATGCATTTGCAAATGAATATACCTTTACTTTGTATGTTAACTAAAATAACCCAGATAAAAATTTCATATTGCAATATTTGTATGAGGATGACATTCTGCTTGTTTTGGTTTCAACCCAACTTTTATTTGTTTTGTAATTGAGTCAAATATCAAGTTCCAATTGGAAAAATCTATGCAAAATATAAGACAAGATGGAAATATTGTATCTTTCTAAGAAGATAGAATAAATTAATGCAATATAATAGTCAGAAGGTGGGGCTAGGATAAAAAACCTTTGATTATCAAAATTTGATATTGTTAATGCAGAACATTAAATGAGAAGTAAACGGAAGTTATACAAACTGTGCATCTTTCTCTAAATATACTGCTCTTTTAAACTATATTTAAAAGCAACTCAATTCTTATAAATTTTATTATAATGATAAGAAAATTGATGTTGTATTCTACTTCCTTAAAGCTTGCACAATGCCTCCAAAGGATCAAGCTACTCAGTACTAGCATAGATGGAAATAATGTCCATGATATCTCACACTGGTTGAAGAGCTAAAGCTAGTTGATGGTTGCTGGTCTGTTCCCATGCACACATGGGAAGCACTAGGTGGACTCAGTGGATTTACAAAAAGAAGCAGCACATAAATTTGAAGAAAAATATGATTAAGTCACAGAAGATTAATGAGTGGCAAGAAATCAATCAAAAGATATTATATTATGAATGAAATTTTCAAATAATATGAAAGTGATAGAAAATTATAAGAAGATAAAATCCTGATATGAATACACATATAAAAGTGTTTTTCATAATGAATGTATAAGCAACAAAGTGAAAAGAAAGAATATTTTTCATAATATTGAAATTATTTACATCAATGCATAAATTGTTGAGTGAATAGTTAATGGCACACATATGCAATATTAATTTAAAATAAACTTCACATTAGACTAGAAAGTATAAGGTTTATATAAATATATAATAAAGAACATTTTTACATGTTATAGCAAATTTATTTTATGTTAGGATATAATTTAGTAAAAAAAGCCATAAAAATTAAAATATTTCAAATATAGATAAAAAAGATATCAATTATAATTCACATATGTTTTAAAGATATATGCTGAAAAGAAAATATCTTTAAACATAAAAAAATACCCAGTTTATTTACATTGACATTACCAAGAAGGCAGGAAACCATAACATAAATAGACATAAGCTGCTCTTAATTATTTAATAAAATGTATAAATATGGTGGGACATCATTCCATACTGAAGTCATAAAAATTGAAATAATAAATCAGACAGCGGTGACGCATGACTTTAATCCCAACATTCGGGAGGCAGAGGCAGGCGGATCTTTGTGAGTTTGAGGTCAGCCTGATCTACAAGAACTAGTTCCAGGACAGATTCAAAAGCTACAGAAAAACCCTGTCTTGATAAACCAAAATAAAAAATAAAAATTAAAATAATAAATAGCCCAAATAATGAAATATTTAAAAATAATTATTCTCTTAATCATAATTGACGGAAAGCCAAAACACCATCAAGTTTGAAAACAGCTTGTTGCTTTTCAATTTTATCACGTAACTATTGCATGAACCAGCAATCTTCTTCTTGAGTATTTTCTGAATAACAGAAAAATGAAAGCTTATGTTTTGACAAATATTTGTGCATAAATATTTATAGCACCTTTAGCTCAAAACCCTATCAATGAGTAAACAGAGAAAATAAGCAATGGCATAATCATAAAATACATTATTTATTAACAGTAAAATAAATTGTGTATAGATGCATATAAATATAAATAAAACTCTAAATAATTATGTTGAGAAAAAAAAGTCCATCTTTTTTCCATTAAGGGATTCATTCTATGTGATGAAATTTACACTGAATTCTTAAAATTGGGAACCAGTGTTCCCTTAAAAAATACCTTAGCGTTTAGTTTGGATGAAGGGAGTTTTGACACAAGAGGGAATGACTTATAGATGGCAATTGGAAAACTCTGTGGGTGTTTTTATAGGTCATATTTTCAGATATTTTCATGAATGTATACTTAGAAAACTTATGCACTGAAGCACAAAATTATAAAAATATACAATTTTGCCTTTTGAATATATTAATTTGTTTTATATGTATTAGGGATAAAATAACTAATCTATTTGGTTATTTCTTTGTTGTATATTTTTAAATGCCAATCCACAAAAGTGAACAAAGATGATACACCATGGAAAATTGCTCCATTTTAATTACAGCTTTTAATTTTTATTTGACCACCTCAAAACATTCGGTTGCTTGATTAAAGTACAGGGCATAGATACACAATCTTACACCCAAAAATTAACTCATAAAGAGCAATGACAATAACAACAACAAAACATAGGCTATGGAAAGAAAAAACTGAAGACCAATTCTGCCATAAAATCCTCAACTTACACTCTGTTCTGCCTGTCAGATGTGCTGGGGCAATGGTGGTACAGAATAGGTGCTAGGGGGTGACTAATGTTTGGTTTAACTTGAGGCTCACAGCGTTAAAGGAAGCCTATTCCCTACACTGCCTGAATGACAAGAAACTGGAGACTGGATAACTCAGAGACCTAGGGTAGAAACAATCATGACAGACAAAAACAATCAATGGATTAATTTCTAATGATATTGTGCTATATTCATAGATTAATGTCTGCCCTTGAAAATATTTTCCTCTTACTGGTTTGGCTTGTTCAACCTTTGTATGAGGGCTTTCACCTTGTCTTATTGTGTCTTGTTTCTTCCTGTTTGACTGTCATCCTTTTAACAGCTGTTCTTTGGAGAGGGACAGAGTGGTAGCAGAACTTGGGAAGATGAAAATTGATGGAAGGAACTAGAAGTGGAGGGAGAAGAAGTACAGTTCGGATTTATTATATGAGAGAAGAGTCTATTCACAATGGAGAAAGTACCCACAATTGTTGAAAAACATGTTTTGGACAATTGCTCATGAATAAAATCCATCCAATATTCACCATTCCAGCACTTATCTACATAAATTTCAAGTATAATGTTATACACATGTAACAGTCATTAAGAGACAAACACACCAAACCTGTATCTTTGGTATGGCAACTGCATGTATACAGAGCAAACAAAGGATTCACAGTGAGAATGAATAGTGGTAGATGCCTGAAAGCACTTACTTTACTTACCAACCACAGTGTCACCTCCCTCCTCTCCTTCCCTACTCCCATCACCCCCTCCCTATTTTCTCCTCCTCCTCATCTACATTCAGAAAGGGACAGGCCTCTCTTGAGCCTGAACAAAACATTGCACATCAAGTTGAGTTAGGACTGAGCCTCTGTCCCTGGCCTAAAGGCTGGGTGAGGTAATCCAACATGAGAAACAGGTTCCCAAAGGCGAACTAAGTGCCAAGGACGGATCATGAGGTCCTGATTTCACTGCTAGGAGACATAAAAATAGACCAAGCTACACAACTGTCCTAGGTCTATTTCTTACACGATCCCTAAGTGTTGGTCCAGAATCCATGTGCTACCATGAGCTCTTGGTTGTTGTCTCTGTGGGTTTCTCTGTCATGACTTTAAGCACCACAGCTCACACAATCCCTCCTGTTTTCATGAGGACTCATTGAGCTGAGCCCAGTGCTTGGTTGTGGATCTGCTTCCATCAGTTACTGGATGAAGGCTATATAATGACAATTAAGCTAGTCATCAATCTGTTTACAAAAAAAGGCAAGTTCAGGCACCCTCTTCTTTATTGCTAAGAGTTTTAATTGGAATCATCTTTGTGGATTTGTGGTAGTTTCCATAGACCCAGGTTTCTCTCTAACCTGGCAATGGCCCCTCATAAAAATATCTCTTTCATTACTCTCTCCAACAATCCAACCCCAACTTGTTATCTATCACCCAGCCTCCCAACCTGCTCCCTCAAGTTTCCATCTGACCATCCTCCCCACACCAACAACCAGTTTATTAATGATATATTTTCTATTTCTTCCTTCTCAGAGAAATCCATGCATCCTTCTTTGGATCCTCTTAGCTATCTAGCCTCTCTGGGGCTGCAGACTGTTATCCTGTATTTTACTCCTAATATCTAATATGAGTGAATGCATAGCCTTTTTTTCTGGGTCTGAGTTATACTCAGAATTATTTTTTTCTAGTTTCATCAATTTGTTTACAAATTTTATGAGACCTTTTTTTATACCTTAGTAATGATTCATTGTGCAAATGTATCACATTTTCCCTATGTATTCTTTGGTTGAGGGCATCTAGGTTGTCTCCAGCGGCTGGCTATTATGAATAACGCTGCTATGAAAAGAGTTGAGCAAGTGTCTTTGTGGTATGACTGAGTATCCTTTGAATAATGCCAAAGACTGGCTTATCTGGGTCTTGGATAGACAAATTCCCATTTTTCTGAGAAACCACCATATTGATTTCGAAACTCGATGTACAAGTTTGTACTACCACTAGCATTAGAGTAGTGATCCCTGTACTTCTTATCCTCTCCACCACAAGCTGTCATCAGTGTTTTGATCTTAGTCATTCAGACAGATGTAAGATGGTATCTATCTCAGAGTCATTTTGATTTTCATTTTCCTGATGACTAAAATGTTAAATAATTCTTTACATGTATTTCAGCCATTTGAGATTCTTTTGTTTAAAATTCTCTGTTTAGATCCATACTCCATTTTGTAATTGGATGATTTGGTATTTTTGATGTCTAGTTCCTTGAGTTCTATTTGTATTTTGGGGATAAACTCTCTGTCAGATGTGGGGTTGGCAAATATATTTTCCATTGACAATGTTCTTTGCCTTAAAGAAGGTTTTCAGTTTCAGAAGATCCCATTTAAAAATTGTCTATCTCAGCTTCTGTGCTACTGGCATTATTTTCATGAAGTGATCCCCTGTGCCCACACATTGAAGGCTACTTCCCACCTTCCCTTCTATCAAATTCAGCGTAAGTGAAAATTTTTTGTTGACTTTTTGTGTTTGGTGTTGAGAAAGAACACATTGGTCCTGATCATCTATTTGCTGACCCAAAAAAGTGAGCCTTGGAATTTTTGTTTTGATAATAATCAGTTTCACTGAATACCAATATTCAACAAGGTCACACTGTTTAAACTTTTCTTAGTGAGGGCTTTTATTGCTATAATAAAACATCACGACCAAAAGCAACTTGGGGAGGAGAGAACTTGCGTCAGCTTACTCTTCATCATGAAAGGAATTAAGAAAGGCTCTCAAGGCCAGAATCAGCTGGCAGAAGCTGAAGCAGAGATCATGAAAGGGTGGAGATTACTGGTTTGTTACTGAAATAATTCTCATATAAGTTATGTTTTTATATATTCATGTATAACTCAAGTATATCAGTCCATGTGTGGCATTACACAAAATGGACTAGGGATACCTGCATCAATCATTAAGTAAGACAATGCTTACAAACATTCCTATAGGTCAATCTGTTGGAGATATTTTATCAAATATGGTTCCTCTTTCCAAATAACACTCATGTCAAGTTTTACAGAATAAAAACAACCCAGCATCATCAACAACAAGCTAGGGCAATAATCTATATAAATGCAGTGGTAGTTTATGAGTTTTCTTGAACTCAAACAAAAATTGAAATATTATTCAGAGAAAGGGAAATTCCAAGCATTTCTTTTCCTCCAGGCAATATAATATTACAATGGTATTTTTTTCTTTATGGTAGGAATGGTAAATAGCCAGAATTTTGTGCTTTATTCCTGACTTGATATAACCTTCAGAAAGTCATTCATATGGTAATCCTTAGACATGCATTTCAATACTAAGTCCTTGTGTGCCTTGTCCTTAGTGAAATTGTCAATGGTTTAAAGTAGAATAAAGTCCCCCTAAGTCAGCAATCTTAGCTATCCAAAATTAAAAAAAAAAAAACTTACTCAACCATACACGTAGATGGTGACACTATACTGGGATCAAGACTTTTAATTATAAATTAACATTTACTTTTTCATGTGTTGTTCTTAGCTTCAAGTCAGCACATGAGAATGTATAACCTGGAGTAACTGAAGAAACCAGGAAAGTAAAAAAGAAACCTGGGGGAGAGGAACAAGAGAAAGGGTATCAACAGGGTACAAGTTATTTGAAGAGGAAAATGGAAGGTGAAATTTGTTAGGGAGGGTTGATGGAGATTAATAAACAAGAATGCAGAAAGCTAAAATAAGCTAAATATGTCTGAAAAAGTCAAAAGAAATTAGTATCTATCTATCTCAAATGGCATGGCATACATATATCTGTACATATACACAGATATAGTTAAAATGAGATTGTCCATATAGCCTGAGAATATTCCTCTAATGAGCCATAAACTATCTGATAAAATCCCAATACATAGCATGAGAAACATTCTTTGGCCTTGTTTGTCAAGGATGTTCAGGGATGCACAAAACATAGGCTCCCTGGTTGTCTCCAAAGAAGATGAAGGTATAACATGTTGCTGAAACCACCATATCCTTTATATTTAGGATGTGGAAGATCAGATCTGGCTCAGACCTGAAAGTCTCTTCCCTGAGGATGAACTTTCATAGTAAGAAAAGCTATTCTTAAAATTTTTAAAAGGTATTAAGTAAACAGTCGTCACACATAGCTAATACCTATGAACTAAAGCAATAACTTACATGTTACCATAACCCTATGGGTACAATATTAGCACACATAACTTTCTGATAAACAAAAGCTCTCTGGTTAAACTTACAACCTGCTGAGCAAGAGACAAATCATGCCTTATACTGGAAACCTAGCTAAAGAGGAGGCATGTGAAATTATTGATCTTGGATAACAACCTATATCTGCCACTCTTAATTATTCTTTTACCTAAGGCTCAGGGATTGCAACAGAAGAGAAAGAAGAAAGGTTGGAAAAGTCAATAAACAGGACGTTTGTTGTTAGATATTGGTTCTGAAGATCTCTCATCATCATGGCTGTCTAAACAAAAACTGAACAAAGATGACACCAAGAGACATATTAATGCAGAAGGGGGAGGTCTGATTGGATCTTAAGCCTAGAAAAAGAACTATAGGCAGTTAAGGAATGTTGAGACCTAGAGAATCAGTTTGCATGAAGTAAGTCTACCTCTATCTCATATAAATTGGTCAATTAAAAATTCTAGACATAGAAGCAATATTATGTTACTGAGATTGTTCTATTTATATATTTAAAAATACACCCATGTAGACATAGGAAAATATACATATGTATATGTAACAATAATGAAAAAATAGAAGCTATGAATTTGAGATAGAGAAAAGAGGGAATGCATTAGAAGGACTGGAGGGAGGAAAGGGAAAATGATATACTTATATTTTAATTTAAAAAATAGGTCGTTAATATAGCAATATTGGAATCTGCATGTTAGACAATTGAAAAAATATTACAAAAATATAGAAATCCAGTTAAATATTGTTACAGTTACCATGAGTAACAGTTCATGAGTAAGCCATACAATATGATATAATCTATATGATAGAATCACTCCAAGTATTAAATCATACTTAACATTATGTCTTAAATTAGACAAATACAGTTGATTAACAAGTGTCATAAACTTTGGGTGATTTTTGCCTGCTATAGATAGAACACAAGGTTCTCTAAAGGTTTAAGATTCTAAAAAGCTTCACCACATTTCTTGAGTTCATATTTAAGAAATTTTAAAAGAAAATCTCAGTAAGTATTGTGATTAACTGAGCTTTTTGGCCCAAAATTTAAGGGAATAGATTCCTAGTATAATAAAAAAAAAAAAACCGGTTTGTTTTAGAACTGTATTCTTCTGAAAGTACAAGGATGGAAGTCTATTGTTCACTTAATAGCAAGGCAAAGACTTCCAAGGAAAGGCTCTTAGAAAAACTCAGCAACAGCTCATCATAGTGTATGCATGTCCTTGGCCTGTTGCTAGGAGCTTTATCAATGACTCAGTAAAAAGGAATGGGAGAGGTCTAGGCAGCATTGTCCTGGAAGACTGTAAAAGGAATGATGCTCTGGCACAAGAGTCAAAATCTGCAACAAGTAAATAGGAACAAGACACTGAAATCTTTCCCAAATTGATAGGATTTGGAGAGAAATCTGTCTCTTTTGAACTCTTATGCACAGAGATTCTTCCCTCCCTCTTATACATCTTCTCTAAATCCATGTCTTTTATGATTGAATTGTAAACAGTTCTGTTGAACACAAGTCATTGTCTTTTCCCTCATAAAGGGCACCCACAGAGAAAAAGGAATTACAGACATAATTACTCTGCAACACAGGTGGAGACCGAAACTTGCTAGTGTATTCTGTTACTACATTGTTGCTGCAGGTTCTCATTATCCCCCTTTCCGTACGGATGTTTTTTTAAAAATTCTGGTTGCCTTAATTCTAGTTATATTTACTGTATGCACAGTCTTTTCTTTATTTCTATAAACTGAATCCATGTCTATACAAAAGGGTTGGAATGGTATGTATATGCTGGGTTACTTGGAGGTGTAGATGTCACAGGTCAATTTCTCTCTTAGTTCCTTAAGTTCTGTACACCCTGTTTTGTGAGGCAAAATCTCTGTAGTCTGTTAGGCTATGATGCCTTGCCTATGCCTAAGTAGCTGTATCTACACCCTCAGCACTGGAATTTTTTAGTACAAATTACAGTATACCAAATAACTGCCTTTTATTTAATTGTTTTTTTTTTTTCAGAAATTCATACATGTGTCATTTCCCACTCACCATTCCTTACTCCAGCTCCTCTTAGGGCGTCCTCAAATTTATGACTTTGTTTTCATCAATTGTTTTTATATCACATACATATATATGTATATGTGCTATATTTGTGTGTATACATGTACATGATATTTAATATGTATTATAAAATATCCATATATTCACTATATAGCTAATATATACTCTAGTATATATAACTAGTACATGCTACATACTATAGCAAGATATAGCTATATAGCTGATTAAGTAGAAACTGATAGAGATAGACAAACATTGTTACCTCTGTGTGTGTGTGTGTCTAAAATCGATTAAATCTATAAATCTTCTGAGTACATTTAGTATTACTCATGTGGGTACATTTTTTAGCAGATCCCCCAGTATTGGATTGGGGCCTACCACCTGGGACAGTCTGATTCTCCCCTTTTGAAACTATTAATTTCTTGTAGCTCTTCATTTATAGATTGACTCTTCTGATACTCCCCTTGCCATATATTAAGTCTCTATCTCAATAAAAGCTATCCTACCTCTCCTCTCAAGTCTTTGCATCTCCTCTTTGGTGATATCCTCGTAGACCTGAAAGTACAGGTGGTGTTGAAGATGTATCACTTTTTAATGTATACCTCATGCTCAATGGCTCAATACATTTTGATCTCTTGTGGATTTCTATTATAGTCTCTACTTCAAACAAGAAGGGTCTCGTTCGTGGGGTGACATCTACACACTTATCTGTGAGTATAAAGATAAACATTTAGAAGGCAGTCAGAAATTATACTGGTCCATGAAAGTAGCAGTTGCATGTTTCCCACTCTTGGCTGTGATATCACCAACCACTAGATTGGTTAGGTTTACACTACTACTAGGCATAAGTTCCTTTTTATTTTTTCCTTCTATTGAAAAATTGTTTTTAATCATATAATATATCTTGATTACAATTCTTTTATTTACCTATCCCAGAATTCCTCATTTCCCTCCCATCTTGATCTGCCTCCGTTCTGTCTCTCATTATTCCTCTTATTTTATTTTTTTCCTATGGCAGGGTCCAACATATCATGAAGGTGCTCTACATGGATCTCTGTTTACTTTTTTATTGCTTTTGTTGAGCTGTACATTTTTCTCCACTCTCAACTTTTCCTCCCAACTTTCTCCCACTCTCCCTATGACTCCAGGTTCTCAATTTACTCAGGAGACCTTGTCTTTTTCTTCTTCCGAGGTAGATTCGTGTATGTCTCTCTAAGGGTATTCTTTGTTGTCTAGGTTCTCTGAGGTGTAGGCTGTTTTGTTTCTTTATGTCTGGAAGTCACGTAAGAGTTACTGCATTTACATTTTGTATGGAGATACTGCAATTTAATTTGTATGAGAATTTTCCGGGCAATAGTGGCACACGCCTTAACCCCACCACTTGGGAAAATTCAACAAAATATAATGTATTATTGGGACATTTAAAATATCATTCTGTAGCCAATAATGTTCACACTTCATACATATTGAGAAAGTATTCTATCACTAAATGAGAATCATGCCCTTCCATGCCTATTTTAAAGTGTAATATATGAAGGCATGAAAATTAAATAAACCTGAAAGAAACCAGACATTTCAGTAGAAACTTGAAACTACATTCTGCTCACACTGACAGATGCCTCAGGCAGTTTCAAAATTCTGAGTGTGTGAAAGTTTCAACAAGGAGGGAACACATCAAGTAAGAATAATGAAGGGAAACTTGGAAATAACATTTGTTTAAATTCTTGGAGGATGGAAATATGGTGTGGGACAATTCTGTATTCTGTCAATCATGTTTTAAATAAACGCTGATTTGCCAGGCAGGAAGTATAGGCAAAAAAAAAAAAGACGTATGGAGATGCAATATTCACTGTCCACAATACTTTCTGTTGCAAGAACTAGAAAAATTTACTCTTTCTGGCCTTTATAAGTTCATATGACCAGTTACAAGTTCTCAAGATATATATGTTTCCTTACAAGAAAGAAGAAACAATGTTTTATACTGTTGGTTCAGTAACTCAACATTGTCCAAAATGTAGTTTTCCCATTTGGCCCTGTCATTCTTTTCTGATAGGAAATCAATTTCTCTAGTACAGAGATTATATAACCCTCTCCAAGGTGTCAAAAGTAAACAGTTTAACAATTTCAAAGAAAGAAGTAGTGATATTTTGATGTTTGTAGAATAAATGCATGCATATATGCAGGAGGAGAGTGGTGTTCTAAGAACACCTAGTTAATTCTTTCCATAATGCTTCATTGAGAAGCATAAGGGATAGGTGGCTGCTGAGGGCCATGGGAATGTACAAAAGTGACAACTAATTAGCAAATTGACTCATTTAGGGAGTCACCATTAGGAAAGCCATATGGTTATTGACTGTGAATTATTTGTTGTTCTTGTCTGTAACTTTCTCAGATGCCACTGCTATGCCTTCCTACAAGAACGGCTGTGGGGTTCTTTCCATTGCCCTTTGGTGGTATCTTATATTTGTTATGCACACATATAGCTGTAGATTTTTAGAAAAATTTCTGCCTATATTTTACATTACCCAGACTGACATCGGATTCTTGGTCACAAAGACAATTTTTACACAGACAGTTACTTTAGACTTCAGAGCAGATTCATAGCAGGCTGGTTGCCTTGGAGACAATAGATGGTTGCCCCTAAAGACAAATATATGAGGTCCTTTTCCCAGGTGATGTTTTTACTGATTCAAGGCCAGAGATTGAAGCAAATTTAGTCTGCACATTCTCCCTACCACTCAATACCCAGATGATTGTTAATGCTAAGTCTTTATTTCCCATGTCATTTTCTGACTGGAAAAGAGCTATGTACATGAGTCAATGTGACATTCCTATCCTGAGAGAAACTATGTGACCAATATTGGGTTTTGAGAATAAGTTGGGCCATAAATATGTAACTTATATTCCCAGCATTTAGTTGTGAGATGGCAGAGGCAGCAGAGCAAGAGTGGGGGTGTTGAGAGAAGGCGCTGTGTGAGAGATACATGTGAGAGATTAAGAAGAAAGGCTAGAGAGAAGAGTGAGAGAATGAATGGGTGAGAGTGAGGGAACTAAGAATGAATGAATTATATAGAAGTATGTGTGTGTGTTTGTGTGTGTGTGTGTGTGTGTGAGAGAGAGAGAGAGAGAGAGAGAAAGAGAGAGAGAGTGAGAGAGAGAGAGAGAGCTATGTGAAAGAACTGTTGTATAGCTGTGACTGTGTCTAGATTTGTAACTATGTGGAGGAAGGAACATGAGGCTGCCTGGAAAAGATATGTAGAGGAGAAATATGTGCAAAAGTAAAATATGTAGTCATGTAAAAAGAGATGTAACTAAATACAGAAATATGCAACTGAGTAGGAGAGAGATGATGTATGTAAATAGAGATTGTCAAGAAAAAGATATTTAATTTGAAGTAAAGAGAAGGTCACCATCAGAAAAGTGTGTACTTGTTCTTTTTTTTCTTAGGTTACCAACAGAAATCATGTTTCCTTATTTGCCAACCCCCTGAAAGAAAAGTCTAGTCCTTGTGGCCTTCATGAAATAGCTTATTTATCCTGCTGTTCACTGGAGAGTAGCCCTCCTAAATCAGCTACAGGAGGCTGTCAAATACACAGGTACAGATATTACTTTTCATGCATTTCATTCCTGATAAATTATGTGATCTTTTTGTCATCAATGACAAAGTAGGAATACGGAAGACTATAGGGGTAGAGATGAGTAATGATGGCGCAAATAGCAACCAAAAATAATCCCATTACAGTAAGAAAAGTAAGTATATTAGCTAGTATGAGTGCAGTGAGTCTGGATGTAAGAGAAACATCAAAGTACTTGTTTTGGTTCTAGAATATAAGAGATTTAGCCTTTTACTAAGAGTAATATTATAAATAATTAAAGAATATATAAATTCCATTATGTAAGTAAAAAGTCAGTATCAGGGACAACATTGTAGACTATTGTCTCATTACCCTGACTAAGGACTATTCAACAGATGTTTAACTACAGTACAAAAGTTCCAGGCCCAAGGCTGTGCTTCCTGCTTCCTATGCACTTGGGCTGCATTATGGTATTTCCATCTCATTCCCTGGATCCTTGATCCTGGATCACTAAAGCATGTATGTCTATATATTGTTCTGGACACACTGATTTATATAGGCTTTCCATTGGAGTAAAGTTCTGAACTTTCAGAACCAAAGATAGAGTAAAAGGATACTCTTCGGAAAAACCCAAAAGCATGTATAGGTCTTAGAGTTAAGATAGCATTGTAGCATTTTACTAAATAACTTAAATAACTTAAATGACCACTGACATGTATGAAAGTGTGGTCATAAGATGTGAAATGGTGTATGTGTAAATTCAGACTTCTTTATGTGACACAAAAACAGAAATATGTCTTAAAAATAACATCTTGTACCAAACAGTTTGGATTAGTGAGTCAAAAATCCATTTTTATTTAACTATCAACATCCTTATACATTTTTGTGAATTTGGCTGCTGACTTCAATAATACAATAGAGTTTGTGTGTTACAGAATTTGTTAAACAAACAAAATTAAACAATCCAATGGTTATCTAAGTTGGTTATATATCAGGTAGTATATATGTATTATGTGTGCCAAATAAATCTGTCTAATTTGAAAGAAAAATATAGTGAGCAAAAGTAGTTGGTATTATCCTGCCCATGACCTTGGGTTATCAGGCCCAATAGTGGTAGAACTTCTGTTGACTTAACTCCTTTTAAATAAATAAAGAGAGAGGCAGGCTCTTGCTGTCTCCTGTGGTGCTCGTTCAGAGACGAGCTGCACAATGTGGAGATGGCTCTCTATCTTGTTTCTATTCAAAAGCATTTTCTAAATAATCTTTGATATTCTTTTATTTGGGCTCTTGTGGATTCACATATTTCTGCCTACAAGGAAAGGAATTAAAATAAGTGAAACTAAGTGTAAAAAAAATTAAATATTTATGTCAGAATATTGTTTACTAAACAAAAGTACACATTAAGCACAATTATATGTCAGTAAGTATGATGATACATTTTTCATCTAAAAATTTTTTTTCAGTTAGAAATACTGAACTGGGCCAGGCAGTGGTGGCGCATGCCTTTAATCCCAATCTCTGGAGGCAGAGGCAGGCAGATCTCTGTGAGTTTAAGGCCACCCTGGTCTACAAGAGCTAGTTCCAAGACTCTGCCTCCAAAGCAACACAGAGAAACCCTGCCTTTAAAAAAGAAAAGAAAAGAAACGAAATGAAATACTGAATTGTTGAGCTTCCATAATAGAAATGATACAATTACCTAAAAATACACGTGCACATAATCCCAGCAAGAAGCACGTAAATTCCCTGTCTTTAGAGTCACTTTTTTGAATATCAATAGAGAAAAAAAGATATACAGAATTAACAAAGCCAAAAATACTAGGAGCATCTAGATAGACATGGAAAATCGAGCAGAAGCTAATTTAAATCCCGGTTATATGGAAACCTCTCTTATTGCATGGCAAACTATTGCATATCATCACACTAAAAAGGCAAACTACGTGTCTAGAAAAGGAAACTGAAAAATAGGATGTTGTTTGTTATTTTGGGTTATTATAATCTGACTTCTTTATCAGAATCTTCTGAGGAAAACATGAATCCTTGCTTCATGTTTCTTATATTCAAAAAGTAATGAAGAAAATTAAGACAGTTTTGAATTTAAAATTTTTTATTAGTTCAGAAAAGCAATTGTTTTTGTTTTCCAAGGACTAACTGTTAGTATTATAGTTTCAATGTCTGGGGATGTAATGCAGAAGTTTGTGATTAGCACGAAGAAGATCCAGTATTCAATCATGTGCATAAAAATTATAGGTGCACGCCTTGAATCCCAACATTCAGGAGGCAGAGGCAGGTGGATCTTTGTGAGTTTGAGGCCAGCCTGGTCTACAAGAGTTAGTTCCAGGACAGGTTCCAGAGCTAAAGAGAAACCCTGTCTCACAAAGCAACAATAACAACAAAAAAAAAAATTAGAGGAGAGAAGGAGTGAGAGAGAGAAACTTTAGAAGTATACACTCTTCTACAAGTGCCAGTTACAGTGGCTTTTGTGTCACACAGCCATTTTCACTGAGACAAATTATATGAGATAAACAACTTATGGAAAGAATAGTTTACTGTAGTTTCTAATTTCAGAGCTTTTGTTCCATGTTCATTAGGCTCCATGCATGGTGAGTTTAAAGGTAGCAGATAAAAGCAAATCATGTTGGGCAGCAAATACAGAAAAAAAAAAGCGGGGAGGTGGAAGAGGCTTCTGGGGCAAGGTAATACCCTCAAAGGCTTGTTCCAAGTCATCTGTCCCTTTTAACTATGTCTGATTCAATCACACTCAGCTATGAACTCAATGAGTTAATACTCATGACATTATTGCTTTCTAGTAGCACTGTAAGTTATGAATTGTGCCTTTAACACATGAGTTTGAGACAATGCTTATTATACAAATCCTAAGTGTTCGGCCAGAAAATCCAATGGGAATATGATGTTTCACTTCTTATAAATTATATCTATGAATTATTGACCAATTTTGCTTTTCCTAACTTTGAGTGTTCTGTTAGGCTTCAATGGATAGTATAATAAAACAAGCAACAAAATATTGTTACCAAAGTTTATATGAGAACTGAGTGAGAAAAATAATAAGGTGATACCTTCCTAGATGATGTATCTCAGGGATCTAGAGATGAAGACTCAATAATGACCTCCCCCACCTACATTAGTGCGAAAATGTGAAACATGTTCAGCTTCTGAAAACATCACTTATAACTAGTAGTTTGGATGATATATCTCTTCAATTTTTTATTATATGTATATTATATGTATTTCTTGCTATGTTTATGTTTTATAAATAAATTTTAAAAGCTGACTTCATGTATTTGGTAATTGGACCTGCTAATTAGCAATAATTTGACTCTTTCTGCCCTGACTACTGGAGCAAAATAAGTCAAACAGTCAGCCAAATGATTAGGTTTGATGGAAACAAATGTCTGGAACTGGATTGAACAGCCTTTTCCAGGCCATAGCAGCAAATTTCTCAGGCCTGCTCTGTCCACTCTTTAAGAGACTCTTCTGTGTTGTTTCCTTAACTTCTCATTATTAGAGTCAAGTAAGACCTTTATCAAGTATCCCCTTCTTATATGTATTCTATCATAGTTAAACTGGCAACATTGAAAAGTAACCAGAAGAGTCCCTGAGGAGGGGCAGCATAGTGGCCTACTTATCAATTTGTGTCCGGTTTTATTAAGTCTTAGACATTGCCAGAGTTAGAACACCCACAGTGGTGACAAATGAAAATACAAGGAGGACAAGAGAGGGCAGAGCTTTTAATGAAGAAATACAAAAGGAGGCACGCGGTGGTGGCACACGACTTTAATCCCAGCTCTTGGGAGTCAGAGGCAGGCCAATCTCTATGAGTTTGACGCCAGCCTAGTCTACAAGAGCTAGTTCCAATACAAGCGCCAAAGCTACAGAGAAACTTTGGCTCGAAAAAAACAAAAACAAAACCAAAACAAAAGAAACAAAAAGGTAGCAAAAGGTAGCAACAAACTAGAGAAAAGAAAGAGAAAAACTGTAACAATGGCTACAGAGAAAAAGGGATTAGGTTTGATTTTCTAAGGCCATAAATGCATATAATAGCTAGTATTCATCAAAGGGAAAATAGGATGTAGCCCTTCATGTTGGTTTTGCTCCTGTCTTCTGCCAATCTGCCTATCTACAGTTTACGTTGACTCCTGGAAAACCCCGAGGGAAATATAAACTGACAGAGACTTTCTCTTCACATATGCTCAGTTTATCCGGTAGTAGCAAAAAAACATCACAGTGAAATGATGGATGACATGAATGAAAGAGAACGATTAGAAGGAGAGTTGACTGCTCATCAAGAAGCCTCCACTTTTTCAGTGATTCCATAATGTCTACTTGGGTAGATATTTTAGTCCTGTAGTATAAGGAATACCAATACCATGTGTTTGTAATTTTCTTTGAGTTGTTTCACTATATTTTTCTGATCATTTTAATGAGCCTGGTCCATCATTAAAACTTGGAAATGACATGACTAAATCTATAGCTCGGTGGTAGAATGTCTGTCTAACAGACCCAGTCTTTTAGCACACGTCTTAGGGAATGTATAAAATAATTTCCTTTAAAATGTGATTTCTGAAAAAAAAAGAAAAAAAAACTTTAGAATTTGTTTTCTTTAAAATGTAGATGAAGCCGGGCAGTGGTGGTGCATGCTTTTAATTCCAGCACTTGGGAGGCAGATGTAGGCAGATCTCTGTGAGTTCAAGACCAGACTGATTTAAAAGAGCTGGTTCAAGGTCAGGATCCAAAGCTACACAGAAACCCTGTCTTGAAAATTAAAAAAAAAATAAAATAAAAAAATGGAAAAGTATATGAAATTAAATGGGAAATGTGTTCTATTTAATAATTGACAAATATTTATGGCAACCACACATTGAGGTATTTAAGGTAATTAGAAAAAAAATTAATTTCCTGACCTTACTCTTTCTTATGGAAGCCCCTTAAAAGAGTGGTTTAGAGTAAAGGACAAAAATTTAATTTGTTGAAAATATGATTATCACAAAAAAATAAAATAAAATCACACATGTTAATAGATAATAGAAACAAAATAGTTGAGTTGATTTAACTAATATACATCATCACAAGCAATAATATATTTTAACGGAAATATGTGCTATCATATTTAAAACTATGCGTATGCAGAAAATCAGGATAACATAACAACACTGATTACTTATGATATCTTCATATGTTGTGGTGTGAGGCAATTAAGTTTCTTTCACATTAAACTCAACTCTCTACTATTGCTTCAACAAAAATAAACAAGGAAAATAGTAAACAAACAAACATAAAAGAAAAACTTTAGGGACCGTGAGTGACTACCAGGTATTAATCAAGTGTTTTTAAAGATAAGTGCACTTGTCAGAGAAGGGACTTGGAGATGGTCCCTAACCAGTTCTTCTTGACTTTACAATGATACACTAAAAAATAGAAAACTACTTTTTTTATTATTAAACAATACCAATGTATTTTAGTAGTTTCTTGAATGATTGCAAACATTTGACCTACTGTGGATCACAAAAACCCAACTGTCTAGATTCCACAGCTATTTGTCATCCATTTGATTACGTAGACCATATTAAAAATGATACTGAGGACAATGACCTTCCGTGATAAATGGCTCCCACTGCAACTTCTTAATACATTTCAGTACTTTTCTGTCATTAAGATTGAGAACGTATGTGTTTAACTGAACTAAAATGTTTATGAACATTTTCTGACTAGCAATGGATTTTACCCATTATATGTGCACATCTTCTCAGTTTACATTTTACTTTATATTAATGGTTTCACTCTATAAAATGGTCCTCAAGAAGGCCAGGCATTCAACAAATAAAGGGGTTCTAAACTTGTCCTCTGGTGAAATATGTCAGTACATTGATAGAAGTGTTGTAAAAGTGCTCAATGGAGTCAACACCGATAGTTCCTCTGAGATTAATGGTTAAATACTTACTACTGAGTTTGTGATGACTAAATGTCAATTTTTAGGACACTATTTCTTCTTTTTGGATACTTCCTTTTTTTTTATTTTAAAACTCAATTAAATCTTTATTATCTTGGCATGTGTCACTTTTTTACATATTTTCTTTAAGATCATATCTTTTGCTCTTATTGATTTTTCTGTCATGTCAACACACCTCAGAAACCAATAGTCTTTTTCCTTTTATGAGTTATTATAATTTATTAAGCTGTTAAATGGATTTTTTGTCACCATTCTTTATCTAAAACTATTTCTTTTTTTTTTATTTTGAATCATTTATTATAAAATTTATATGAAGGATGTCTGTTTTCCAAAGGCATATGCTTCGAGGGGCCGTGGCTTGTCATGTATCTTTCCTTTGGTACTTCTGGCAAGCGGAGGAGTCACCGTGGCTGGGAGTGGGGTGGGCATTCCATGGGTCATCTTCCTCCACAAGCAGAGGATGG
>JAQHUG010000665.1:184363-196781 GCA_028555095.1 Dicrostonyx torquatus
GGAACAAGGGGAGTAAATGTAAATTTTGCTTTTAACAAAAAATAAATGAATAAATTAAAAAAAAAAAAGCACACTGTCTCAGTTGGTGGGCCAGTCCCTCACGGTCCTTAAACGAACTGGAACTACAGAGACAAGTTTAACCAACAGAATTCAAGAGATGAAAGAATCTCAGATGCTGAAGATACAATAGAGAAAATAAACTCATTGATCAAAGAAAACAACAAATCCAAATGTATGTAAATTTTTACATTTTAACCATCTTCTGGTAGAATTTAGAAACGCATATCATTTTGTCAAACTGCTTCCTATGGTTGAGGAAGAAAAATAAAGGACTGGCTCAGTCCATTTGCCATTTGTTCACACAATAATGGGACTGACAAAAGTCGGTCACCTGAGAAGCACTAAGCCAAGAGAACTGTATCCTGAAAAGGATCCAGACATCTGAGAAAGGAAGGTTCCCACCATCCTGATGGTGTTAAGAGTTCTGGGCCTTCCAAATATCTCTTTTACTCTCTTTCAAATCTATGGTCTCTTTTTGTGCTAATTGTTATAGCATGCATATGTGTATATATACATATATATTTACGTATCCATATACACATACAATGTGTAGTTTGTGGGTGTGTTCATAAATAAAACCAGTTCAATCCACATAACACATGTATGTTTTCAGGACTGACTGCTTGTTTTTGAGAACCATTTGGTGTGTTGTTCTTTGTGGGTAGCAAGTTCTCTTATTCTCAGCATTACTTAGTTACCCGTACTTCTTTGTATGGTGCTGAATTTACATAGTTGTTTTTATTTCTTTCCATTTTGGCATGTCAATTGGCATTGCCCTTAGGGTATCCTTTTAATGATGGTATTATATTCAACACATTCAAGTGTTCTTTACATCAGCTGTGGCTGAAAATTATACTCATTCACACTTTTCGTCATTAAGTTTCACATATTATTTTTTTTTATTTCAAGTCCCTTTCATATTCGTTCTAAGAGTAGTGAGAAATATCTACAGCTGGATGAAACAACTTGGATTCTCTTGAATTTCAAAATGCCAAGCAACTGAGTATACTATTGCTGAATTAAGCCAAACTCAAGACATTTGTAGAAAGAAATCTATTTTTTGTCAAAATTTGACAAAAATGAGCTCTGATTCATTTTCTTAATAGTATTCTTGTTCCCCTTTGATGATTGAACAGCATTGTATTTTCTGTTTGTGTTACTATTGCCATTCTTATATTCTTCAATCATAACACAAAATCACAATAAGGTTTTTCTATAGCATTCTAGAGTTTGTTTAGCCACCCCTGGCTAGTTCCAAACTCTTCATATTCCTTCAGCAAATCAATTTAAAGGACTTATGAACCTCAGGGCACTATTGGTCAAAGAAAGAGCTCCAAATCTTTTTACAACTTTCAGCATTATTTCTGTTTCTCATTGTTCTTCCAATATGCCTGATTACCACAGTGTAATATTTGGCAAATAATTTGAGGGGTGCAGTCCATCACGGAAGGGTAGATATGACAATAGGAAAAGTAAGTCAATAATTATTATTACCAACAAAACTAGGAATCTGTCAGAAATTAATGTTGATGTCCACTGCCCCCTTTCTCTTTCCCTACTTGTGTGTCTAGCACTTCAGACCAAGGGATGCTGCACTCTACATTTAAGGTCAGTATTACTTGTATGAGAAATAGTGGTGTCAATACATTTAACACAGATTTACCATATGATCCATTAATGGAATTCTTGTATTATTTACTGTGAGGTCTTATATAGCAATGAAAATAACCAAGTATGACCATTGTAGGGGGATTATTACAAAAGAAGAGGAAGAAAAATTTCATGATACAGAAGAACAGATTGTTTACTCTGAGACTGTGTCTTTAAATGTCAGAAATTGCTCCATAAAATCTGATCAACATGACTGCTCAAGAATGAGCTGAATTTGTGTGGTAGTGTTGGCACATGTCTTTAATCCCAGAACTAGAAAGGCAATGGGAAGCAAATCATACTTGTTCTGTGAACATAAAAATTGCACACTGGTATATACACTTTTATGGGTGAGTTAGGAGGGCACACATTATGTTGTAGTGAAGCTTTAATGTGTTGAGATCTCATAATCTCCAACACAGAGTAATCTCCAGGATTTTTGATAATACATCATTTCCAAATGAGTGAATAATTGAAAGAAATCATAAAAGAATATCATCCAATGGTTGCTGGAGTGTATGTTTGTATAAAAATAGATGAGAATTTCATATGTAAACTTAACATTAAAATAATATACTTTGCTGTTTAAATAACTGTAATTGTAGAATGTTTCATTAACATTTACACATAATATTCAGTAGAGTAGTAAATACCAGCTTCTTTGAAAATGGAAAAGGCTAGTATAATGCTTTCACACTGCAGGAAATCCTGTTGTGGCATCAAAATTAAACTTTGAAATAAGCTAACTGAAAAATTTCCATGTAGCTAGTTTTTAAAGACACTTTTAAATGTACAAATAAACACACAGAGAGTTATTTATAAATAAATGGGTAATTAAATGTCAAAATCATAAGATCACGGTTTTTGGTGATGATATATTATAACTATCATATAAGTTTCTGTGTTAATGTAATTTATCTTTTTGCTTATAATTAAAAAATCATTATGATTTCATTTTGAAACAAGTCTTTTAAATGATATTTAAAAATCTTTTTTTAAAGTTTTGTTTAATGCTAGTGTAAAAACCAATATCTTTTTACATACTAGGCAAGTATTTGACACTGACAATACCAAACAATTCTGATTAAGACATTATTTTTGTAATTTTTCAAATTTAAAAAGGTAATTTTAATAAATATAGGAGAATTAGAAAGAATTGTTTAAAAATAAGCAAGTTTCAGGAACTATGATTTCTAAATAATTTCATACTTTAAATTTACATTTCTTCATAAATTTTAACATAAAAATATATTCCTATTGTACTAACACAGAGAGTTAATATTAACAGCAAAAACACACTAACACCTTTTCAATGATTTAGGTCTTATGATTGTGTATACTGCTATATTCACACAGAGATATTAAAAGAAATTTCATATTTTCTACCAATTCATTTTTGAAATTCGTTGAGAAAGAATTGGATCTTTTACAATGAAATGAATATAGGATTTTAGTAAATCAAACATACTTTGCATGCTGCTTTCCTTTCTTTTTTAAAGCAATATATCCTCATGCAAATTATTTTAATTTTCTTCTTAGAGTAGGTATTATATAGACTTTTATTTCTTATTTTTCCAAACAAGATTTCTCAGCATCTCTGGAGTCAATCCTGGAACTCACTCTACAGATCAGGCTGGTCTTGAACTCTCAGAAGTACTCCTGCCTCTACCTCCTGAGTGATGGGATTAAAAGTCATGTGCAAACACTGCCTGACTAATATAGATTTTAGGAAAATGGTTGTTACAAATGTCAACTGTCTCTCTGAAAATTAGCTATTCCAAAAATTTTTGCGTGTTTAAAATAATATATTTAGCTCTTCATTAAAATTAAATAAGCTAATAGTGCAAATTCTATTAGAAAATACTTTACTAAGCACATATTTATTCATCATATTTATAATGTGTATATATATATATATATACACACACTAGCTAATTTTCAAGATTTACCACAGTCAATGCATTGAATAATTATTAAACAATTGGTAGTTATTCATTTTACCTGTGATGGGAAGAAGCACAATAAATTCAACTTACAACATTTTGTATAATGTGCTTCCATAAATATCACATTATAATACAACAGAAACTGCACAATATCTCGACTATATTTCTAATAACATCCACAACTATAATTGAATGTAATCAGCATGTATTGCTTTTTATATTAAGATTTACTGAATATCAATTCATGACAGCATTATAAAGAACCAAGACATTGACAAATGGAAATATATCAGATTCATCCATATTCAGATGGAAGCCGAAAAAATCCACTGGGAATATAAATGAATGAGGTAACCAACCCCAAAACACTAAATTTTTCTATTAGGATTTAACCAGTGCCTTCAAAACCATTGTCTCTGGCTACACATGCATTCTTACTTTCTTTTGTTCCAATGTGAACATAGCAATAAGCATATACCTGGGATTTTGGTGAACAAAAATTAAGAATTTAAAACTGCAAAGATTTATCTGATCTGAAAAGAAATCAAAGTATTAAAACTGTAATTTAAGAGGATAAATTTAAGCCATCTCCCTGAAGAGTAGCTGCCATTGTATTAGAAGACACAAGCAAGACTCTAAAATTGAGGACATCAACAATCTTACCTTATTAGGATGCCTATGACACATTAAGGACCAGCCTGGCATGTGAGTTAGTGGTACATATACCATGGTAGCAACTCTAATAGAAATTATGACCAAATAAATAAATAGGAGGAATTGATACCTTGTACTGGATATATAATTAACTACTCAGTGGTAATGAAGTCATATTTTTGTTTTCGAAGAATCTAAAACTACTACTTTTCAAAGCAGATTAAGCCCTAACTTCAATCTTAAACTCACAGACAAGTGTAATGTTTTCTTCATATCAAGGAAACTTCTGTTTGCAAATACGGAGACAGATTCAAAACACTACAACCAATAAAATGGGATTTTGTGGAGCACAGTCCAAATGAATACGTTTACAAAACATTCTTGCATGTACGACTTATGGAACTGTAGAAGAGGGTCTGAAAATATTGTAAGCGCTAGAAAATTCAAGGTGTTTGTTAGGAGATTGTGTGCATTCTTAATCTCAGAAGCTACACCCATAAATTGTCACTAACATGAGATTAACAGGGAGGACACCAACCAACATGCTAATCTGCTCAAGGAAAAGTATGTGAGCCTTCAACCATACGCAGAGCCTGTAGGCAACTGGGAAAACCTGCTATCAGAGAAGTGGTCTATCTCGGAAATAACACATGAATTCTTTGTCCGGTGCCAAATTGTCAGTCCCAAAAACATACCTAAGATTACATTAAGGCTGATTAAGTAAAATTTAGTAATATATTTGTGTGTGTACACATATATGTATATATGTGTGTATGTTTATGCATGTAATAACAAGGGGAAAAGAGGTCTTGAATTTGAAGGAGAGCATGGAGGGGTACTTGGGAGGTGTTATAGAAAAGAAATGGAAAGGAAAATACTGTAATTATTGTATAATATTAAAATCCTGAAGTAAAATGCATTTTTATTGATAATTATAATTATTACTCAAGAATACAAAGAAACCCAACACAATTCCTGTGTACTGGCATCTGTCCATTATTTAGTTTATCCAGATAGTTCTCTGTTGATCCATTTGTAAGGAGATGACGGCTTTAGTTCTTATCTTCTGGAAAGATTAATAAATGAGCCACATTGGCCAAATGGTATTGATGTTGTCCATAAAATCATTAGAGGTAACTGTGAGTCCCATTTAGATGATTTTTTTCTACAGAAATTGTTCACATATATGCTGAAAATAATGTTTTAGAGCACTGGGCTAGAAAAACAGTATCATCCTATTTAGAAAATAGCTTAAGATACAAATATCTATAGTCTATCATTCTAACATCCTTATTTTATGATATACAAAATAAAAGAGTAAAGTCTTCTGCTTTTCTTTGCCTAGACTATCACAAATCAGAGTAAATTCTTTTGTTTAAAATCAAACCACACTGCTTTACTAAAGGAAAGTATGCTTGTGTGTGAATATGTGTGTTTGTGTTCCTTTTTAAGCTGTGATATATTCACTTATTAAAAGTTTATAAAACACTATTCTCAGAAATCATGGTTGTTTTCTGAATCTGGGATTAGAACTAAGAATTGTCCCTCTATTATTTTCATGTACTAATGCCTCTCTCAACAGCACGTGGTGAGGGTTCTTCGAAGATAAGGTTTCATCTTCCTCATAACTACTGTATGTGAGTACGCATTATTTCATTTGCTTATTTTTTTACATCTGCTTTATTTATCAGTGAAGTCTGCTCATGTTTTTGCTTATTTTTAATGGAAGTTTTTGTCTGATTTCATTACTGTACTCTTTACAATCTAGACATAAGTCATTTGCTAGATAGGTGTGTGCAAGTTACTTAATTCACCTGAATAATACTACTTCCAAGGTATAAAGATTAAATTGAATGTTACTAATATTGCATATACATTTTAGTCTTTTTTCTTCTGATAAAAATTATGTGCATATCATGACTTGTTGAACAAAATTACTCCTTAAAAATATTGTTATGCCTTTGCTGTACCTGGATAGAAGTATAAAAATCTTCAATAGTTTGCTATTGAATAACCATAAGAAGCTACAAATATTCAAGAGAAAAAAGAAATCTTGCCAAAATGATGAATGGGTTAATTAAGACAAATCACTAAATGTTCTCTTGCTCGATACATGTATGTATCTTAGATATGATCTAGGACTCAAGGTCAATTTAGCCTGCATATGTGACTTCAAGATTTTTATTAATTTTAGAGGTGGAGTCTAGCTTTTAACTTCAAATGACAATGAAAACAAGATTAAAGAAAGGCAACATTAGGTAGTTTCATCTCCATTTCTTTGAAAAACTTTTTTATATATCTCTGATTTTGAATCAGTGAACAATATGGTAGCCCAGAGTTGACCTATTTTATGATGTGAGACTACCAAGTCTTCATTGAATTTAAAACTCCATGCCTTTGCATCAATAACTTAGACTTCAGAGACCTCTGTGGTTCTTGAGTTCTTGAGTTCTTAGAGTGTCTCTAATACTAATGGGCTGAAATGGATACAGAATTTATTGAACATCCAAAAGAATGAGTAGGTATATTTCTTTCTCTATCTTAGGCTTATTCATGCTACCTGAACTATAATGTCAAGACATAATGTTAATTATTAATTTACTTAAGTACTCCCCCAGGGAAAAAGCATGGATTACTTGTATTGGTTAAATATTTCTAGAGCATCTTCTGGATCTAGACCTTTATCTGGATATTTCCGGATCTCTATGTTTTTATCATACACATTTCATTACTCTCCCTATATTTGGACATCTATGTTCATATATGCTAATGCATAGTGTCAACTTATAAAGCTGTCTTACTGCAGAGATCTTTTGCCACTAATAAATATGACTTAGCATGTCTCCTAAGTATAATTTGTCTTCATCTTAAAGTTATATATTACTTGATTTATTTAAAAATCCTACATTAATCAAAATATCTTAAAGCATCTAAGAATACAATTAGTAAATTTTATTTTAGTTAAAATACCAAAAATATTTCAGTCATGAATAGGGCAATATGTTTTGCATAGCATTAGATGTTTTATACTTTAATAACAGAGACAGGTGACCTATTGGTAAAGATCAAACTGTTCATTTATTACTTAAGTATTGGGTTAAAGGATGTGGATTACAATTGCCAGTAAATGAACTTAATAAAATAAATATCCCTGATGTTTAAGCAAAAGCTTCTGGATTAATAGAACCATTTTGAGGATTATAGGCTTTCTTTAAGTATAAAGGTGCTCATATCCAATTTCTTCTTCTTTAAAAGTCAATTACATAAGTCAGACTAACTTGAATATAAATGAGGAATGCAGACAGAGTGGGAATAGTTTTGTAATGTGAGTCCCTATACAGAAGTAATGAGAGATAAATTGTATCCTGCGTTTCCTGGTTTCTATCCTTCATGTAGCCTTAAGTAAGCCTACTGACTGCCAAGGGTGATCACATTCTTCTCATTAGAAAAAATTAGCTCTCTCTAAGGATAATCCACTTTCCTACTTTTGTAGGCTCTAATCCTCACTGCTCCATTAGGTCTAGTCTTTGACTTTCAATGCTATAATGGATCAAGGTAGAAGCTATATTTACTTCTAAAGGGAGATATGTAGGCAGATTCACAATACCCCAGAATGAAGTATAATAAAGATTTATTTACTTGAAAATAAAACTCACGTTAAGTGTAGAAATCCTTATCCTGTTTGTGCACTGGAAACTGGGAACAGAATCCAGCAGAAAAGGGCCCTGAAGGCTTTTCCTCTGCTTATAGTACTTCAGACCAGGCCTCTAGCTTAAAGGCTATTGACTGAAAAAGTTCCTACAACAGGGATATTACCCAAAATATCTATGTTATCTATTTTATGTTAATACATTTAACATAAAAAACCCACAAAAATTCATTTTACAACCCCTTGTAAGTTTGCTACCTTGAGAATTAACAATCACATTCTTGACACATCGATACAGTAAATTATCAAACTTGAACATAAACTCTGACACTTTCATTCAAGTTCTAGATGGAAAACTCCAAAGAAATTGAAGTTGAACAAAAAAGGAAAACTTATTTTTGTTTCAGCAAAATTAAAATTATTTTGTTTTGTTTTAGCATTTCATAGGCTGTAGGTATTTTATTAGTAATGTGAACTTAAGAATAGTTGAATGGTCACTGTGTGGGAAAAATCAGCTTTGATAATCAACAAGAGTTTAGCTGTTAGACTTTGTCACAGTTGTATCTGTTTAGTCCTGCTTGTTCCCCAGAGAAAGATACCCTGCATTAAAAACAACCGTCAAATAGTAAATAATTGTAGGCCTATGCTTTGGAAAACTCATAGATCTCCAAATACTATCCCAAGTTACAGTCTCTCCACCTTGCATTCGATCCCTTACAGGCATATTTAATTAAATGTCTTAATTAGCAACCAGAGTGGTGTCCTTTAGGTTTACATGGGTGTCTTTATTTCAACCTCAGACTCTATCTGAATCTGCATCTCTAGATGTCTTTCTTTATAAGCTAAATATGGAAAAACATAGGAAACTATGGTGTATATTAGGCTCCATTCTGAGTCATTAGTAGAAAATTTTAAAATAATCTATTGAATTTAAAAATTCATCAACTAAATATACCTAATATATGCATATATATTTGAGTTTAGTTAATACTTTTCTATATATAATGAAATGCATTAATATTTACTATTAGTTATGCACAATCATATATTATAGGAAGCAGTGCAAAATATATATTTATATTTATAATCACCAATGTTATATATGTTAAAAATACTTAAGATATTTAAAAATGAGAAAAAAACCACAAAATTTTGCATTTTATTTTCATTTTCAAAATGGTTAATTTCAATTTTAAAACACTAATAAAAGTGTCTGAATATGATAAACTTTCATGTAAATGGCAATGGTACTCTAGTTCAGTTCACAATTACTAATTGAGATAATTCTTTAATGAGGAGATGCAGTGCCATCTAATGCATGTAATTCTGGGTCAAATGATTGATAAATGAGCAACCAGCTTTTCAGAGCTGGTAATGAAAGCTTTTTAAATCAGATAGCTGATAATGTCTTTATTCAAGACTGGCAGGTGTTCTCACAAGTTACATGAGGTATTTTGCAGTGAGGAGGGATGACAGAGCTCATCATTATGGGATTTATGCATGCATCCTTTTACTTAAGTAAATCAAAGTAATTTTATCATTCCCCTCCCCCATGATACTTACTAGCAGCCAAAAATTTGCTGTCCTTTACTCTAAGAACCTGTATGAAATATATATATATATATTAAACATGCTGCCTTTCTCAACAGTTTTCCCTGTCTTAACAATTAAGATTTCAGCTTATTTCTTAATGAAGATGCTGGCAGCACTGACGTAATGGATTTTGGATTTTGTACTATGGTGAGGTTATTAGTACTTGCTCATGTACACACACACACACACACACACACACACATATATGTAGCCTCTTTGATGCCCATCATCCTCTTGAAGTAGACTGATGATTCCAGGAACAATGAGATCATCATCAGGAAAAGTTCTAAGTTCTTAAAATATTTTAAATGCCATATTCTCTTTAAGTTTGAAAGGTTTGAAAAACAACTATCCATACATACATATATGTATCCTATATCCTAGGCCACTTTGGGTATTTAATTTTATAGATTAGTCAGTGATTGTAGCAGGATTATGCTTTACTCAACAGCTAATATCCACTTACAAGCAAATACATACCATTGTTGTAGAATATTCAATCTCACTGTGAACTCTAAATTTGTGCTTTCATTAGTTAAATAAAATCTAACGTAGGTCTGCAGGCAAAGCCAGCAACTAGTTGATAGAAAGTAATCATAGAGATATAGAAGGAGTATTGAATACAGACAGAGAGACCCACATGGAAACGTAAGGAGGGACTTTGACTGTGGAGGTGTTTTTCAGTTTTTCAGCTGAAGCTGCTCTCTTTCTGAAACACCAGCAAGGAAGGAAGATTGGATAGTAGCTCTTAAACCTCTCTGAAGAGGCACCCAGACCCAAGATAATCATTCAGAAGTTATATTAATTACAGTATTGCTTGGCCTATTAGCTTATCCATATTTCTAGCTAACTCTAATATCTTAAATTAACCCATTTCTATTTATCAGTTCATCACTACGAGGTTGTGACCTTCTAATAATGTTCTATTGTCTGTCTCCTGTGGCAGCTACATGGCATCTATTGACTCCACCTACTCTCTCTCTATTTATCTTTTCCAGCCTGACTATATTCTGTTAAGCCATTGACTGAAAGCAATTTCTTTATTTAAAAAAATGCTATTCACAGCATACAGAAGGGAATCCCACATCAACTCCCCTTTTCTCTCTAAATAAAAAGGAAAGTTTTAACTTTAAAATATCAAGATTACATACAAAAAGTTATAAAACAAAAATTATAGTTACAGTATTTATATCCACTTTATCTTTGTTATATCTAAGGAAAACTATAGTTGTAACTATCTATTCTTCAACTCCATCAAAGACTCCAAAATGATATAATAGTACCTAAGTTAACAGAAAGTGCATTGTAAGAAACTTCCAAAAATCTAGAGTTGACAGATGCAGCTCACTTCCTGGACAGTCACCCAAAGTTCTTCTGTTCCATTGTTTTTCAGCCTACAGGCCCATAGTATCAGACAAACTGTTCCATGGACCAGGAAATTTAAAAAACAGTTCCACCTATATTGGCAGTTTGTCAGTCACTTTTTTCTGTGTTCTGCCGAAAGACTTGCAAACTCTTTCATGAAGCAGGAACCCCAAAGGACCATTTCACCTTTAGGCAAGTTCAGCCATTATTTTTTGAGTCCTGAATATTCTAGTTCATACAGCATAATATGAACCAGTCCAGGCAAGGGCAGTTTCTTGCTCAAATGGCTATCAAACTCCATAAAGAGCCTCTTTGATGCCCATCATCCTCTTGAAGTAGATTGATGATTCCAGGAACAATGATATCATCATCAGGAAAATTCCTAAGTTCTTAAAATATTTTAAATGCCATATTCTCTTTTATTTTGAAAGGTTTGAAAAACAACTATCCATCTGAAATATATCTTTTGTACATCCTGAAAACCTAACATGACTACAAATTTGACTATTATAAATGACAATCAATTAATCTGTATTTCTTAATTATACAATATATTTTAAGTGAGTTGTAAAAAAACAACACCTTAATCAGGAGCAAAAATATACATATAAGAAATTTGACCTTAAATTTGTATCAGTTGATCAAGTTCCATACCAATGTATTGCAGTATTCATCTCTATATCATATCCTCCTTAAAATGTAAACAAACATTTATAAACAGCATTTTGGATTCTCAGCATAGTTCTCTAGAAACTGTTTTTTTCTATTTTGTTGAGCAAAGTATTTTGGGGTTCACAGAGGCCTTGCAAGGGGTCTTAGTCCATAAAACGACATTAGTCTAGAAGAAATTCACAGGTCCTTATCCTCTGTGGAAACAAAAGCAGAAGTTCTTTTCCAAAGCATCATATTTTTAGACCCAAATTTTGAAGTCAAGTAAATTTACAATATACATATTGGCTTACCTTAGCAATCCTCAGAATCAAATGTCTCTCTGCAGTCAAAAAATTCAAAGAAAACATAATAATATACATAATCCAGACTTTCTTTGTCTTTTCCATCTTTACGTGACTTATTTATCTTAATACTTTAATCTATGACTGTCTGTACTCTGTCTCTTTAAAGACTTTAATTTTTAAAGCCATTTACTTCCTTCTATGATTGTCTATATTTTTTTCCTCTCTCTCAAGCCTATGTACATTTACTCAACACTGTGACCCATTTAGAGGTTTATTTTTTTCTAAATCTGTTTTTATTGCATTTCAGTAATAGTTTTATTATCTGGAGCACTTTTAACATGCAAAGTGGTTTGGCTAGGACTAAGGCTGATTTGCTTTTTGGCTCTGCTTAGTCTAACATGGTAAAGGCATGTTTCCTGCCCCTGCAAGTCATGTACACCACATCAGAACCAGGTATACCGTGGGTCTATGTAACATCATGCTGCTATGTAACATGCTGCTCTCAAACCCCATTTAAGTGCTTGGCTGATGTGGGAGTGTTCCCC
>JAQHUG010000665.1:280720-290792 GCA_028555095.1 Dicrostonyx torquatus
CTTCTTTCTCCCAGCATTCAGTTTAGTTGTCGCTGCCGACCAAAGTTCTGCCCTATCAACAGGCCAAAGCAGTTTTTTTATTCAATAACCAATACAAGAAACACATAGTGTGAAGCACCTCCCACATCAATAATTGGCCTCTGTTGCAATAACAGAAATAAAATTTCTTAATGACTTTCTAACACATCAATTGAGGCAAGAGTAGTATTTCTGATTTAGTCAATATATCCCGTTCCCAATTTTAAGAATTACTTGAATATGACTTATAGACAGAAGACAATATGCCACAAAGGTAATTACAGATAACATGACATAGATTTATCTTCCAGTTTTACTTCTACATGTTCTCTGTGATTTCTTAGACAGCATAGACTCCTTTTTGGTGGGATATACAATGGACTATGATTTTGTAGCTGGTGGGAAATGTACTGTTTTTAGTAAAGACAAGAATTGGATCACATAATTGTGAGAGTAAACAATATATGAAAAGATTATTGATACTGTATTCCTTTAGACAGGTTTACAATTACAATTAGAACTTTCAAAAGACAGCCTATTTATTAGAGATGTTTTCCGAACAATAAGACTGGAAATCCCTTTTGGACTGACTCAATAGTAGGGAGAATGACCTGCAATTCCTGCTGTCAGAATGCAGTCTCTCTAGAAGAATGTATATTTCTGAAGCCAGATTTAAATAGTTATCAATTAATGAGCTTCTACACCTTTCAGGAAGTCATGTCTCTTCCATAACCAGAGACAAATCTCAGTTCCAATTTCTCTTTATGATGTTTTTGTTGCTGTCCTTGGTTTTATATGATGTTGAATATAGGAAATAATCTTTTCTCAGTGTTTCTGTGAGAAAAAAAAATTAGGAATAGGTCAACATTATAAGTACAATTGAAGTCATATTTAACATATAACTTGACTTCCAAGGTACCTAGTAGGTACCAATATCAGTGTGGTTGAAGGACTTAGTCTACTTGCTTATGTTGATAAAAATTGTAAGATCTATTGTCTATTAACAAAAGAATGAATGGATAACTTCAATATTAGAAGAATATAGGATATATACAAATCTGACTCTGGAAGTCCCAATCATTGGGGACAAAATACCCAAGAAAAAAGAAATTTAATATCACAACTAAAGAATATAGAGAAAATAACTATTGTCTTCTTTCATATTTTTTATTCAGTCTCTCATATTGGATATTTATTCAAACTTATTTTCTTTAAATCATAATAAAATTTTAGAAATTTATGTCTATATAGACACATTCCAAAATAATGGTTTTTCCTGTTTTAGGACATCATTTATATCCCTCAGGTTTTGTTTTTTACCCATTGGATTATACCTTAAGGGTTAATATTAAATGGATCCCAGTCATGAACACTAATTTCAGACTGTAAAGTATGTCAAGTACTAATTACTTAGAAACATACAAAAACTAAAAATAATTGTATCCATATTAAAAATTAGAAGGAAATTTTAGTTCAAGTTTTAAAAATGGAAATAGACTAGATATGCCCCAGACATGGTTCAAATATGTAAGTCCTAAGGTACTTTGTACAGTTCCACCACTTTCTTCTTAGAAAAAGATATGAGATTAAGAAATCTTCATTTGCAAGATAAACAGGATTTACCTGTAACATTTAAGATTTTGCATAATTTTTATATGAAAGGGAATATATTTTGATAATATTCTTCAACTCCCACATCCTCTCTTACTCTCCCTGTTAATTTTTTTATATACATAATGATAAAAACAGACATATCAAAATTGAAGCACATATATACACAACAAAAAATAAGACATAAATGCAAAAACAAAACAGAAAAAAATAAAAGCAAAACAAAATCAAACATGGAGACTGTTTTTGTTGGTCAACTACTCCTGGGCATATGATTGGTAAACCCAGTAACACTATCCTGAAGAAACTGATATCTTATTTCCCAGCAGGAACCAACTACAAATACCTTCTTGATTAGAAGTGAAAATTTGTGTAAATATACATTTCCCTGCTGTGATTTTGTGTGCTTTGAATGTAACATGTCTTATTGGTGTTGCAGCGAATTTTATGTCCTATGTGTATTACTTATGTTGTGTCTGGAAGATGCTGATTCCTTAGAGTCATCTTAATTTTGTAACCTTTCTCTCAGCACTGAGGAGAGTAGTTAGAAAAAGACATCTTACTTAATGATAGATGCCCCAAAGTTTATCACTGTGACTATTGTCAAGTTGTGGGTCTTTGTTTTATTATCATCTACTGCAAGAATTATCTCTGTCTGAGGGTTAAGTGAAGCTATACATACATATATATATATATATATATATGAGTGTGTGTGTGTGTGTGTATGTATATAGCAATATGTCATTAGGAGTCATTTTATTGCTATGTTTATTCAGCATAATAGTAGTGTATTTTGACGTGGGATGTACTTTTATATGTGTTGTTTTTATTGGCTGATGGATAAAGCTTGTTTTGTCCAATGGTTTAGCAGAATAAAGACAGGTGGAATGTCCAATAAAAGATACAGAGAAAGTAGGCAGAGCCAAGGAGATACAGATTAGCCTCTGAAAGAGAAAATTACCAGAACATACGGGTAAGCCATAGCCTCATTACAATACTTAGATTAATAGAAATGTGTTAATAAGATGTAATAGCTAGACAGTAATGCTCCTAATTCCTTGACCTAACAATGTTGTAATTAACATAATTTCTGTATGACTATTTTGGTCTGGAAGCTAGGAAACAAAACCACATCCTCCATTTACAGTATAAAATGAATTTGTTTCCTTATCTACATATTACTCTAGGAATTACCAACTTCAAACTACTTAAAACAACCTTGAAAATCCTAGTCCAATGCCATGGAAGTTCCCTGCCATTCTTCTGTAGAATTGACTAACATAGTGACTTTGTAAGACCCCACCAGGGGAGAACAAAGAACAGAATGAATCTTAGTCACATGAATAGCAGATAATAAACACAGAACATATCTACTAAGAATGTCATATTGAATATTTTGAAAATATCACAGAAGCACTACACCAAATATAAAATAAAACAGAAAAGTTTGACAGATCCTCAAAAAGAAAAAAAAAGTGAATCTGTACACAGGATTCAGATCCAGAATAAATCATCATCAAGTCCAGGAGGACAGTCACAATTACAATGTTGAAATAATTTTGACAAATACATAAAAGAAAAAAGCTTTTTGAAATACAAAGTAAAAATCAACAAAAAATAAACCAAAAAAGAAAAATTGAAAAACTTCAGTATAATTTAATAAAATTAATAACCTTATATTTTAGCAATTTTATTCCTATGATAATTATTGATAAAATTGTCCAAACATTTAATCAAAAATATTAATCTTTTTGCAGATTACAAGGACATAAATAACTTTCCTAACTAATCCTATAAGTCAGTAATGTCTTAACAGCAAAATCTTTATGTACATATAAGTAAAAGCAAATATCATTTATCTCATACCCCCACACACAGACAGACAGTCAGACAGACAAACAGAAAGACAGACATACACACACACATATACACTTACACAGACATTGGAAAAATCCAAGTTCTGATTTCCCCACAAAAAAATTTGAAAACTAAATTAAAAAACATAAGTAGGCATAAACAACACCCCATACCTTCTAAACTATTCTTCTCCAACTCATATTTTGTTTTTTGTGATTTGAGTTTACCTATAATAACCAATGTACCAGAAATATTAAGTAAAATTTTTCAATGCATGTCCATTTATAATGTAAAATCATGTATCATATTGGACAATGCCATATAATCCCATGACTGTCCCCACAATGTCTAGGGTGTCAAAGATTACTGTACATTCACTGTAAACTGATATAAAAGTTTCCATCTTTTTCCTTGCAAATTATTTTAGGTATAGTGCTATCTCATGATCCAGGGAGACATCAGAGCTTTAGATATCACCAGCCACGCCAATCATAAGAGTGAATAAAGAAGGTTCTATGTGTCCGGTGCTGCCAGTATTTGTTAATGTAGGTATTCAAGAAATTGTTTCGTATTCAATATAATTGTAAAGTTAGCTTTATATTAGGTGACTTTCGTCCATTTACAGAGCACTAACGATATGTGTAAAAGTAAGTTCAAATTGTTAATAGAGAGAGAAAATGAAGGAGGTGAAATTCTCCAGATTATTTTGTATCTGTAAAGACAAGACAGTCATCTAGTTTTCAGAGAAATATGGCCAAAGCCCAGCAAAAATAATTTCATATTTAAACATGTAATTTATTTACTATTCCAAAGTCAAGGAGCTCATGTTGTTTTATTCTTTCAGAATTTACTCTGTTCAATCAAGAAGTACAGATTCAGAAAGTAATGAAATATTGCAAATTTCTCTTCCATAAACACCTGAGTAATGAGCAAGTACATTGCAATGACTTGTATATATTTTTAGTATCTCCTAGCACAGCTGCCTAGAATAAAAGCAAATGACCACTTTTCTACAATTTTTACTCACTGTCAGATAATCATTTCAGTTCTTGAATGTCAGTAAATGGTAACAATCCTCTTTTGATACAATGATTGTCCACATAGAAGAGTTCATAGCACTGACATCAAACATAGTGACTATAGAGGTTTAATATAATTTAAATATATTTTTATTCTTGAGAATACATATGTTTTAATGCTTATCAAATTTACAAGCATATTTGTACATCTAAAATCAACAAAGTCACACACACATATGTGTGTGCCTAATTTCATTTTATGAAGCATTTAAAAATAAAAGTAAGATATTTATTAGAGTTTTATATATTCTTCACTGCAATTTATCATTATTTCTGCAACATAGTTTTAAGCCAGCATATTTTAGGTTTACCATATGGTTTGGAGGACTTGACCACTATGAAAATCAAGTCAAGTTAATAATGATGATAAAGGTAATTATTTTGATTAAAGATATTTATGATTGATAGTGCCCTTTCAATAATTTAGAAAACCAAAGATGACAATACATGATGGTTAGTGTTTATGTTGTTAATACTGCTGTTTCTTTTGTTTTATCATAGAAATCCTGGATTTAATTTATTAGAAGATAGAATCATCAAGGCGCTACTAGAGAAAGTAAAAAAGTTGAGGATAGAAGGAGTGTGTGTCAACATTTTAGACCAATGGTATTATTAAGATCATATTCCTATAAGATATTTTATTTAAGAGAATAGAACATGGGGAGAGGACAGTACTCTGGACTGAGAGGTAGTTGCTATGGCAAACACTCAGTTTCAGTGTTAATAGGGATCAAAGTTCAGAGGCTTGATTAAGTGGAAAATTTGTCCTCCATGGAAATAGTCACCAGAGAGCCACTCTAAAGATGTCTACAGGATATTGATAACTGTAAACTATAAAGATTGGTTAACACATTTCAGATTTTGAGTTATCTCACCATAGAATATAAATCTGTACATACGTAGTTATAATCTCCAATATAATAGTGAGTTATACACACGGATATATGTATACACACACACACATGTAAAGAAGCATACAATTTAAAAATTTATCACACTAAGAATAAGATAAAATTCCCAGTAAAAAATTATAATTTTTTCTATGGAAATTTATGCCTTAACTCTGTCTTTCAGTATGTGGGACAAAAAGCAGGATAAGATGAATCCTAAGCTGAAGTAAGCAAATATTCACCAACAAAATGCAAGTGAAATTTAAAATCAAAAAAGAGTATGGTGAGATTAAGGATCTTACTTTAAAAAAGAACGTTAATAAATATGAAAACTAAAACCAACAATAGACAAACAGCATAGGAATAACTGCAAATGGAAAACTGAGAATTTGATAATAACAATTAGTAAATGAAGACATAATGCTGATAGAATACAATTATGTATCACTTAATGATAGGAGTCAGTATTATCTGAAGAATAATTGGGTCATTATTTATTTGTATGAATTACATGGAATATATTTATGCAATTATGAGTTGAAAAGTCTAAGTGATATAATCTTATGATAATGCAGTTCTATGTTGTGATCTACATATAAATAAAATGCTTTATGTAATATGCACACACATAATTATATATAATTTTGTGTGTTGTTAGTTGTAGATAGATATAGATACAGACTCAAGTATAATTTAAAATATAACATTTAATAATGTATTTGCTATGTCATGTAGAAGTATTAAAGTACACATTTTTGTGAATTTACTACATATGTTTTATTTCTGCATAGCACTTGGAAATGCTGTGGGGTAGGATAATTTAAAATGAAAACATAAGCATGTTTTATGTCAATCAGAAAAATATGTGATTTTTGTCTATAACACATATTACTTTGTTTTTAATGAATGATCCATGTCTAGAAAAATGTTTTTATGTTCTACTGCTACATAATCAAAATTAGACCTATTGAAAAGATGTGATATATGTTATTTGATTATAACAAACACATATTAATATATTGTCATTAAAATGAGACGTATGTAACTACTTTAGTTTATTCTTTAGGGATTAGCCCTTAACTAAAAAGAGTCATACATTAGTCATTCCTTTTACACATTTTTAAAGAGTTTGAACTATATTTTTTAGGCCAATTTTTTTTAGAACTAGTTTTCACCTCATCTTTTACCCTTTAAATGACCAACTTCATGGGATTTTTTGTTTGCTTGTTTGTTTGTTTGTAGGAATATTTATTTTCTGCTCTTTCTGACACAAACTTGTTTCTTAATATCAAAGCTTTCTTTATGTATAACCTGTAATTGGGTTGTGTTTCCAGGCAGAAGAAATTTAGGATGTAGATATGAAAAGGGATTTGAATCTGATTTTAACATTCTGTAGCGATTTAAAACCCTTGTTAGGAACAATCATCATCACATATATGGAATGACAACATAGGAGTAGAGACATGTGGGAACATTAATTAATATATTTGACCCTTTCTCTTGACAAGGGCTTATACAGATAGTTAGGCTTGCCAATGTGAATACAAAGCAAGTCTAGTAAAAACATCCCTAGATATTTTCTTCTCAAGTGCAGAATGTCCAAAGGGATTTGCTAATTGAATTGTTACAGGCATGGCTGAGCAAGTTAAGTACTACGGTTCCATGTGTTCGGGGATTAACTGTGTTTCATTATGTCAGCCAAGACTGATTGCCAAAAGAGGAGTATGTGTCACAGTTTAAAACATGTGGTCTCCCTCAGGTTTGGCTCACTGTGGATTTATTGATAATTGAAGTTTACAGGCAAGGCCACTACATTCTCGCCTTAATGGAGAAATTTATGAGCAGGAAGCTAGAAAAGAGCCATTTCTATTTTTGATTATTTAATTTTCTAAATGAATGCAACAAGTTTATAATGAAAAATATGTAGTAGTTTGATTCATGGTTATAAACTTAACAAATATTTGAACAATATGGAAATTAATACAGTTCATGGTTTTGGCTGTTTTTCTCTTGGGGGGTCAAACATAGAATCTCTGATATGATTGGCAAGTGCTCTGTCATTTGAGCTGAGTACTCAGGTTCATCATATAAGCTTCTCTTGGTTAAAACTTAACATTTGAGGTGCTGAAAGTTGCTTGTAGACTACATGGTAGATATCCACATATAAACCATTCTTACACAAGGAAAGCTAGTATTTTTCTGAAAAGCTAACAGCAACAGCAAAAGTTACCATTTGCAAAAGAACATTGTTATTAAGTATAATTTGTCCCTATAGAAATACATGCTAATTTAGGATTATTGTAAACAATTTAGGAGATAGAAACTAATGGGAAGTAACTAGGCCATAGTGACTATTTCACCAGGAAATACAATTATTGTTTTGAGTAAATGAGAGGGTTATTGGTCTTGAAATTGTAGATTGATTACCAAAAGAAATATGCTTAGTCTGTTTATTAGACTATCTATGAGAATAAGACAAATATATATATATATATATACATATATGTATCTGCTTATATACATATATATAGCCTCCTTTGTTGATAGTCATTGTTTTGTTCTCTATCAAAACACACTTCCTTTAAGATGCATAGCTTTATTTTTTATTTTTTACAATTTCAATTAAATTCATTTTGATCATATTATTTCTTTTTACACGTGCTTTTCCAGATATCATATGCTTATATGTATATAAGCATATATGCATATATACATATATGGTATATACTTCTTTATGATGAGGGATATATTTGTATGTATGCATGTGTGTGTATATATATATATGTATGTGTGTGTGTGTGTGTGTGTATGTGCATAAATATGTGTCTGTGTAAATATGTGTGTGTAAATGTGTGTGTATGTGGTTGATATGCTACTATGAGGTATATCAACCAAACTCCTGGCCCTAGGACCATGAAAAGGTGTCCAACTATAAAGTGACCTTAAGTTTTGCATGTGCTGTTTTTTATTTTGATTTATTTCAGTATTTTTCTTCTGTTTTTTTGTTTTTGTTTTTGTTCTTTTTGTTTTTTAATTTGCCTCTTTTGATATTCCTCTTTTTATTTTTCATTTGTACTTTTTAGACAAAAATGAAATTAGATGGGGGAGAGAGTTGAAAAGGGGTTTGAAAGGTGGAAGAAAAAGATCAATATATATTGAAAAAATGAACAAATTTTTAAAATAAAAGAGAATACTAGCCAGGCAGTGGTACTCAAGCCTTTAATAGTAACACTCAGGAGTCAGAGGCAGGCAGGTCTCCCTGTATTTTTTTTTTTTTTTTGGTTTTTCGAGACAGGGTTTCTCTGTGGCTTTGGAGCCTGTCCTGGAACTAGCTCTTGTAGACCATGTTGGTCTCGAACTCACAAAGATCCGCCTGCCTCTGCCTCCCGAGTGCTGGGATTAAAGGAGTGCGCCACCACCACCCGGCGGTCTCTGTGTATTTTAGACTAACCGGCTCTACAGAATGAGAACCAGGACAGGTTACAAAGCTACACAGAGAAAATCTGTCTTGAAAAGCCAACAAAGAGAGAGAGAGAGAGAGAGAGAGAGAGAGAGAGAGAGAGAGAGAACAAATGATTAAATCTATTGTCCTAATGTACTTGTTAGAAATACACTTACCTGTATTTATTTATAAGTTGCATATACAAATGCTGGCTCTCATCTGACCTAAATAAGAAGTGGTTTGCCATGTGATCACATAATTTTGGATTTTTGTTGTTGTTCTGTATGTGTTAGATTTCCAACACTCTGGTAAATTACATGGAAAAAAGAATAGCTCATATTTCAAAAAGTGTCAAACCTTCCTCTCTTTATTTGAGCTTGTGGGGAGTATCTTTCCTCATATGTCATAGACATACAATGCTGCTAACATCAAAGTCAATGGGGTAGAAAGAACAAGAAGAGATTGGCAGGTAACTCTTTCAGGGGCATACTTCTAATGACACAGATTTAGGAGAAGAAAAAGAAAACAGTGGGAGCTGGAATTTCAGGGCTTAAGCTCAACAACAGTAACAAAACTGGCAGTAATAGAAAGAGTTGCACTCTTACTCTACCTGAGTTTCCTTCAGCCATGTGAGCATGCTCTATAAAGCTCATACACCATGTGACTTGGCAAAAACAGGAATTGTGTCAAGGGACCCATACGTGGACAATGAAGATGTTCTTCACCCGTGATTTTCATCTTGCCTTCTTAAAATCTGGCCACAGTAGAGGTGTGACACACATATGAGGCTCCTCTGCATTTCTCCCTTACTGATTTTTCCACATTTTCCTTGTACAGTTCCTTGTAAAGTGTGAGATGAGCCTGAAAAACACAGATTACTACATATAGATTCAGATCCATACATGTTACAATATGGCTTGCTTTTGGTAGATTTTCCATCCTGAACGTTGCACAACTTCCTTTTAGAGCCTTTAGCTGGGATAAAGTGTTGTTTTTGCTTCATTGGTAATACCCTCAAAGAGAAATAGCAAACTATTTACAAAATAAAAATAGTTCATTGTTCTCAATGAATATCTTGACTCCTTCTAAACAACTTTTAAAAAATTCTGAAAAATATTGACTACAAGCAGTGAAGAAATGTGTGGTATTAGCATTCATACTGTCAGTGTTTAAAA